>JANHGB010015117.1:14764-32417 GCA_026283785.1 Coracopsis vasa | reverse complement strand
TGGCAGGGGGATTGGAACTAGATGATCTTAAGGTCCTTTCCAACCCTAACTATTCTATGATTCTATGATTCTATGTTTAGGGAAATTATGGAGATTGCTTATACGGAAGGTGATAATGTGTTGGCAATATTCAAAATACATAGTTTCATTCATTAGAATTATAGATACAATTATAGATTATTTCTGCTTACTACATAAATTAAGAGAATTTGTGTTGAAATAAGAAAGTGGAAAAGGTATGTAGAAGCTATCTAACCTCCAGCACAAGGCCTACTGGTCATTTGGACTCTTGTGTGAGAGATGGTGGAAAGGCTGAAGCCCTTGTGGAAATTCCTCATTGTAACACACCGCAGCACACATAAAACTACAGTGGCTTAGTAAGTGAATCATAGCTTTCTAAACCTGAATATTCCAGAAAGTTGTACTAACTCTATGCTGTGTGCCAATAGAAAGGGATTGGAAAAATATATTTCATCTTCAAGGGGTTAGAATATTTTCCACAGCCTCCTAGATGGCCCTAGGTTTGTTTAAAAATCTGTGTGCTCAAAAGAAGTAACAATGTCTTTTTCGTTCTGCAGTTAAATAGAGATAATAGCTTGTAGCCATCCATTCGCAGAGACAGCAGAATATAGACTAATATACACAATCTAGACTTTTTACGAATGAGAAATACTCTTTGTATCTGCTTGATGGCTATAAATACACTTTTCAGAATGTAGGCCACCTCCGTTTTTCCTGGAGCAGAAATCCAGAACAGAGACCTATTAAAGCAGTTCCAGGCAGTACAAAATTCCCGTTTCCTCTCTGTGCAGATGAGGAAAGAAGAAGAACTGCTGAATACCAAACCTGTATGAAATTTTCCTTGTTTCTTTGATCTAAACGTAGTCACTGGATCACTGGATGACTGAACTCAGGGGCATTATTTTCATTACAAGCATTTCTCTTTGGGGAAGCAGCAAAAGAAATACACATGCAAGACACAAAACACCAGAAGTTTCCACAGTGCTGAGTTTTTCCCAGGGGCTGGGAATTGCCTCAGGGTACAATAATCCTTCTGAAATCCCTAAATCCCAGGTCATTTATTGAAGAACTGTGTCTTCTGGCCTTGCTAGTGAAGGCGGAAAAGCCCTGTGTGGTTAAGCAATCTGAGTGAAAACACAGAAAGCCAGCTAGCACTTACCCCAAATAAAGAAAATTAGTCAGCGATTCAAGAGAATATTTTCATTTTCTGTGGGGAGACTTTCCTTGACCTTTTAACCATTTCTGAAACCAAATTGTTATGCAATTTGCCACTATTATAAGTGATAAACAATGTAAAACATTTGCTTAAAACAACATTTTGCTGGAAAACATTCGAAAAATAATAAAAAGAAAGAGTCTAAAAATTATTTGAAAAACACATCATTTCAAAAGCACCCATTTATTAATTCCAGCAGCTTTCTGTGTTTGTGTTTTGAACCAGCAGTTTCCAGTAGAGCAATCTATTTCAGGGAAGAGAAAGCCCTCTTGTGAAGATTGCAGGCAGAGGCAGCTGTTTGCCTTGCTGTCACAGCTCAGAGATGAAGTGTGTGGCAGAGCCCAGCTGTCTGTCTCAAGTTGCGTGAGTGAGCAAACGCCAATGTGGCTTTGGCACCTGTACAGGGTTTATCCCTTCTGGAGCTTTGTTTGTTCTGTGTTTCAAACTAAAGGCATCTGCAAAAATGCATAGCCTGATTGTTCTTGAGAGGTACAGGTCATTTAGAGAAAAGTACTTAGAATAGAGAATAAAGAACAGAAGAACAGGACTGCACAAAGGAAACTGAAAGGTACCCCAGCCACTCTCCCCCGATTATCTCCATGGCTGGAGGAAAGAAATGGTTTTTCCTGTTCACTATCTGTCTTTCTGTGGATGTTTGCCAGCTTGTCGTCTTTCTGCTGACATCTGCTTCAGTCAAACTTCTTTCCAGTCTCTTCAAACTTTAAAATTTCTTTTCATCATTTATGCAGTGTAATCCACTCAAGTTATCTACCAAGTCAGATAGGGTAGTCTGCTCTCTATTATTAGGTCAGCTTTTGCAGTTTCAATTACTTTGAAGTAATTTATACCAAGTGTCTTACTTTTGAGAATTTGCTGCTTTTTTCCACTTAGTTTCTTTAGACGTCTTTTCACTTCACTATTCACACTATCACAAGAAGACAACCATAACCAAAAAATGCAGTCAACTACAGCCTGCTTCATCATGCAGTGTCTGAAAGCAATGTTATTTTCTCTCCTTTAGCCTCAAGTAACTATTTCTTTGAATATCTCATAAGGGTTGTACAGGACAATTCTTAGTGCCACGGTGTCAGTCAGGTCTACATCACTTAAAAAAAATTACTTATGGTTAGCTCTTAGGCCTAACTTTTAGCATGTGTAATGTCACAAAATTTGCTGTGAAAATTTCACAACTAAACTCTGCCAAGACCACAGCAGTACTGAGTGTACTGTGGAAAAGATCACACCATCATGAGTTCCACAGAAAAGTTTGAGTCCAGTTTCTCCTCAGGCCCGTTGTCTTCTGCTTTTAGCAATACCTGTCATGAGACTAACCTGGCTTTGCTTTTCTTCAAACATCCCTCCACTTAAGACTTCAGCTTTCCTGCTTCTTAACTTTCCTGCAGACAGCCATCACTCCTGCTACTTGTCAGGGTTATGCTTATTATCTGCCTGTCAACATGTGAAAGTGCTTGAGACTTAGAAAGGTATGAGGCTTTATTTCCATCACATATCAATCAAGAAAGTTATGTTTACTGGAAAATGTCAGTGGAAAGAGTACTGAGCTAGACTGTGGCCTGTGAATGACTTAAATTTAAGAACTGGTTTTCTAAAAAATATCCCTTTTCAATCAGCTTCTCCCCATGGGGAAGAAGAAATCCAGACTTTGCTGTTTGCTTTGTTATACAAACCAGAAGTACTGTATATATATATACATATTCAGTATTTTACAATGCACAATTCAGAATTTTTTTTGAAGGAGGATAGGAACTGACAACAGATGGACTGAGCACCTTGCTTATTTGAGATAAACAAGAACATTATTGTGACAGCATTTTGTATCACTGTCACTTGCAAAGGGAAGAGTTCCTTTTACATTATGCAAAAAGCACTCCAAGTGTGTTTCCTGCTATTCTGCCAGTCACTGGGTAGAGAACCAGGGAAACAAATGCAGACTGAAAAGAAGGAAGCATAGAGGTAATGCCTAACAACTAGGGGACAAACACTTGTAACTAGGACAGTGTTGTTTATTCAGATTATTTCACGGATACTTGTTGGATTTGTGCCCTCTTTTTTCTAGAGCTATTAAAGGAGTGCATTTCACATCTATCTCCACAAAAGCAGTTCAGCAGGCTTGGTTCATTGCTCAGTTTTGCTGGTAGAAACTGCAGTTTGAGTTGTTGACAAATCCATGCTGTTTCTTCTCCTTCAAATTAACATTATTTTTGAAATTAGGAACAGCTGTAATAGGACTGTTAGACTCTGATGAATGTTAATGAGGAAAATTGGTTTCATTTGCTTAGTTTCAGTTCAGCTTCCATCAGGGTCTCACTGCTGCTATTTGATGCCTCTTTGGTGATCTTCTAGCAAACTTAGCTGTTGTCTCAATGTAGTGTCCAGTGGACTTGCATCTGCATCATTCACTGTCATTAATCCTAGAACTGTCTTCAAAGTAATGTGAATTTAAATGACTACCTCCTTTGTGTTTCACACTTTTAGTTACTTTTATACAAACTGAAGAATGGGAAAATATTACAAATGCTACTGTAGGAACTATTTACTTTGACCTATCTGTTAAATTACTGTTCATTTTGGCTCTTTGCTACATAGGTGATCCCTCAGACACAAGGTTTAGGACTGGATGAGACATGAAATTTAACAGTGCTTTTTACAAAGAGGAATTCTCATTGTTGCCTGAGTGAAGGAAAAATGATCCTTTTTCTGGAGTACTGGAGTGTTTCTGAAAATGGAGGGTTTTCATCTTTGGACAGCCAAGTCGGTCTGACATGAGGTCACATACTACAACACATTGTGTTTTAGGAAAGGATGTAAATGTGCCACAGGAGAGAAAGATTGTATGTATCCTCCTACAGCTACCTACCTTTATATATTGTACATGTGCACAGGCACACCTTCATACAAAAGCAAAGAAGAAAGGAATGTTATTGCTCCAGTTTATAATTTAGGGGTCAAAACAAAACTAGATGGATATTTTTGTTTGTAAATAGTGTCATCATTCTTTTAAAAGATGAAGTGTAGAAATGCTTCACAAATTAATGCAGCAGGAGGGTGAAGGAAGAAAATCAACTCAACTAATAGCTGCTTACAGTTTCTATTCAGTTATAGATATTACTATTGTTGTTGCTGTTGTTTCTCAAGTGTATGTACTATTTAATGTTATGGATTTCCTGTAAATTAAATTTCACATTTTGAAACATTTCACTTGCTTAAAACTGTAATGTTAGACTAATCTTAGATACATAAAATGCCCAGAACAATGCAGAGATCTGTATTTCTCAGAGAAAAACTGTGAGAGACATGAAAACTTATTAACATATGTTAACTAGCACATTATTTAGGCCCAAAGTGGGGTCTCAGGCATAAGCATGTGAGTGGCCATACTATATACACATCTATATACATACCAATAGTTATTACCAATCATTGGTATAGAACTTTGGCCAACTAGGATTCTGCCGGACAGTGGTGAGGAGTCTGCATGCAACAGGGACCATTCCTGCTGTGTAGTCTCAACATAGATACCTTGTTTTGGAAGGGAAAAGAAGTCAGCTGCTTATACAGAAGTGAGTTGGCTTCAGGGATGCAGAATGGTCCCTGACTCTTTTTATTTGCTGCTATGATGGATCCATACAGTGTAAGGACTGAAGGAACAATCATGTCTTCCAGGCAGGTCTCCTGTATATGTACACTATAGCCTTTCTCCTAAGAGTTAGGTTCAACTACACCTATTAAAGGTTGAATCTCATAAAAATGTGCCATTTGAAAGTCTATCTGCCAAGGTTTTTTTCTGTATGTAACTACTTAGGTAGCTAGGATCTAAATTTTGAATCCTAAATTCTAGCACTATTTGTCTAGCTTCAGTTTCCAACTATTGGTCATATTAAGCCTTTGTCAAGAAAGCTAAAAATCTCCACAGTATCAGTATTTTTCATACACAAGTGTTAGAGTAGACTCCAAACTTTCTTTTTTTCTGGTTTTAGCAAATAAACCACTATTAAAACTGTGTTCACAATCAGCTTTTAATAGGGTGAATTTGGCTTTCTGGTATATGTATATGGTATGACATTTTGCATTTATCAACTGAGCAACCTTGAGTTTAGGCAATGTGCACAGTATTTGCCAGATTAAGCCCAGTAACTCTGAAAGAATTAATTCTGAGCTAGTTCTGAGTCAAAAAAACGTGGTTTTCCAGTTTTTTACAGAGGCAAACACAATTCCCTGTATGAAAGATAATGAGACACTTTAAGAAAAAGATGAACAGATATTTGAGTCTTATCTCAGTCTTATCTTTTAACTAGCTAGTTTTCTTCTAACAAGCAAGTCAGAATAGGTTACTTTCCTCCCTAATCCCTAGCTAAATACTTCTGCAAATTGTTTAGAGCACTGGCTCCAATTTCTCCTCTTAGTATTATATTTAATTTAATAAATGTTCCCTGTTTTAAAAGTTGTACCTACTTTCCTTTGGTGCAAGCAGTTTCTATAACATATATTTGTTGCTCTTTGTCTAAGAGAGATTTAAATGACCTTGTTGAATTTCTGGTTTTGAACTCCATTAAAAATTTAACTATTTTAGGAGATGTTATCTTAATTTTTTTTTTAAGAAAAATTATCTTGTTTTTTAAATAATTAAGAAAAATGAAAAGCTTAAATTCTTCATTCATTTTCTCTGTTTAATATTGAGCTGTTTTGATTTTCTTTATTGGCTCCTTTCTTTATCCCTAATCAGATGACAAGGAAAGAAAAAAATTTTAGAAAGTTTTATTAAAAGAAGCTTACAGAATTTTCCTTTTCCCTAGACCTTTTTCTATGGAATTTATGATAGGGAAGAGTGATCCAGTTCTTTTACCATCTGCCTTTTTGGATGTGGAGAAGGGAAGGTCACATCTGGAGGAGCATAGTAATTTTAAATCTGTAAATCTCAAACACCATGGAAAGATTTTCACTCTATGAGGTTAAACATGCTTGAAGAGCAAAACTCTCAGCTGCTGGCAGAAATCCTTACTCTACATGGATTGGTTAAACAACTAACTTCACTATCTGCTTTCTATGCATTCCACCATTCAGCTTTTCCACATGTGGTTAGTTAATGCATCATCAGCCTTTTATGTTTCTTGAGTGATAGGTTAAGAAAGGCTGACTAGGTTCTGGATTTTGACTTTGGGGCTAGTCCAGTAGCCTTCATCTTCCAGTTAATTTTTTAAGACTAATTTACAAGTAGCTTTCACAAAGAAGATATATCACAGACTTTTTTCCTGGCTGTGCTGAGACGATATCAGAATGCCCAATAATAAACATGGGTTGTATTCTGGCTAGATACATTATGTTTATAATTATTATTGCTTAGTTGTGGTTGATTAGCGTTTTAATATGAACACACAACATCTCCCCAAATTGGATTTGTAATCGTATGCTCTGTACTGGTCTAGATTTAGGAGATTTACTTGCTCTCTTCAGTCTGTTAGTTGAGTGATACAGTTTGCTGATGGAGATATGCTGGAAGGAGGCCTAGGAGTTATATAGGTAAAATGTCCTTTTGCTAGTACAGATTTTACATTTTCTTTAAATAAAAGCAAAACCTATGGCAGAAAAAAAAATGTCCTTTTCTCTATTTTGTATGGTTTGGCTTCTGTGTCTACACTAGTAAGTTTTCTTTTTTCCAGTCCCTGGAGTATCACAAGCCTATGTACTGGTGCAGTCAAACGGCAGACTTGTCTGTAATCTTGTCTAACCTTATTCCCACAAATTACAGCACACATTGTCACACCTGCTTTAAAAGCCATCTGGGCACAATGTCTCTCCAATAACCTAGGAATCATCTATGGAATGGTTTTACTACAAGGTAAAAGAAGTTAAAATTTTCATTTAAGCCCACAAGAAGTGTCTTTTTTAGTAACAGAAGGATAGACTGACTCTTGGCTTTTTGCTGAGATGTTACATAGAAGCACCCCAGCAACTCAGTTTGTCTAAACATAACCTCTCTTTTGACGCAAAGCTCTGCAGCCACCTCCCACCCAAGCCCTTCAATTTTACTTTGACGTAATTAGAGCTGATTTGACCATTACTTTATAGTGTCTAGACAATCCCATGCTCATATAAACACTCCAACACTTCACATCACTGCTTGCATTGTCTTACCTTTATTCAAGTTTTGGCAAACAAATACTACCCCAGAGTACTTTCTGGATCAGATTTCATCATTATGTCTGGTTAGGGGTCTAAGCCAAGCAAGCTTTACCTGGGATAGCAGCTGTTATCCTGCTTGGGTCAAGTAGGCTATGATTTCCTATCTACCTTAAGCTAAAAAATGTGGATTGAGTCAAGACTGTAAGATAGGTGAGCACAAGGTTTGCATAAGGATCTGTAATGCACCTAGAGCTGTAATCTTAGATCAGCATCAGTTTAATTGTGTGAATAAAGACCGGCCACTTCATTACTCTTTGCAGAAACCTAAATAACTTAAGTTAAGCATAAGGTAGCTAGCAAATTACTGCTCCTTTTTTATAAATATGTATATATATATATTGTTTTTTCCTACTTGAATTCAAATTTAATTTTGAGCTAAATTCATCCCCTATTTCTAATTCTTGTCAATGTTTGTTTTCTTTGGGGGGAGGGAAGGGGAGATTTAGTTAGCTGAATGAAGTGATGTCATTTCTGAAAATAAGGACAGATGACTTTCAGAACGATTGCCAACAATAACTAGATCAGAGACAGTTCACCCTCTTCTTCTTGCAAGTGATTTATGAGACAGAAGACTGTATTTAATGAGGTCAGATGGCCCTGAAGAGCACAGTTAAGCAAAATAAGCATAAACAAAAGGGAAATCTCAAGGAAACACAGAGAGAGAAACTAAAAAGCCCTGGTGAAAGAAATGAGCCTCCAGAAAAAATATATCTATTTCAGCTTTTTTATTTTTCACAATTTCAGTTTTATTTGCCCAGTGTTTCATACTGAAAACTGTATACATGACTGTACTAGCATGGTGTTTGTTTCTTGTATTTTTGAACCCCGAACTGTACATGAATGTTACACCATTTAAGATTGTAGTAAAAAATAAGTTGCATTATTTTTATATTATAAAAATAGAAGTCTTGTTTCTGTTTTGATTTCATATATGCAATTTGAAATGTTTGCATTTTTTAATTTTCCCAGTTTGCATTTGCCATTTTTCATAATGAAAATTTTAAGTAATTGTTTGCTGATTCCAACATTAAAAAAAAGAGTAAAATCATAAAAGGCAAAAGTTAGCATTATAATATTTTTCCTTTTTAAATAATTCTAAACCAAAAAGCTTACTCTACCCTCCACCTTTGAACTTGTATTTCTCTTTGAAGTCCCTCTTAAGCGGCTACTAAAATAAAAACCAAATACCCTCCACAAATATACCAATAACACAAAAAATTAGAATTGCTCAGCAGTATATCCACCTGTAAGATCTGAGGAAGCTAAAATTACATTTTACGAGTTTGTAAAAGTAGAAAATGTGTAGACCCTCTTTTTCCAGTTGCTGATGACTTGGCTGCTAGACTTCTGAAGCACAGAGCTCACTTAAAGTAAGACATAGACAGAAAAGTGCTTTCTAAGGCTAAAGGCAGAGAAAGAGAAAAAACTTTTTCAAAAACTCAAAGTTTTTTGGTTTTGTTTTTTTTCAGATTAAATATTTTCCTTTCATTATTTTCTTCAGTGGATCTGATTGTTTCTATTTGTACATTATATAGACTAATTAAGGAAAATAACCAACTGTCCCTGAGAAATCCCAAAATCCTTTCCTATTTCTCAGTATCTTTTATTATGAAAGCTTTCCAGGTCTACAACTGTCTCTTTTCTTTCATTAGCATTTTCCAAAGCATTGAAGAGTTTTATCTTTTTGTCGCTATCTTAACTCTATTTACAAACCAACTCATATTCTGTTATCTCATTTCCTCTGTTACTTGACCACCTCTTGAACTTTTGGGTTTTTAATGTCCTGTTGATTATAGGATTTCATTTTTCATAGTTTAGAGTTCATTGCTAATTTATACAGATGCTCATTTTTCAGGGAGACTTTCTTTGAAAATCCTATTTTTTATTATTTTTTTTTAAGTTGGAATTACTAAATCAAAATCAAGAAGGAGGTCTGGGACCTCACACAATTTTTTGGTCAGTTGTTTTCTGTGTATACTACGGATGCATAAGTGTCAGTTTTACACTGGTGTCCTACGTATCAACACACTGGGAAAATCCCAGTTTGTTCCCTAGTAACAGAGGCAGATAGAAAAAATGTTGAAGGGATGTCTGTGCTGCTCAGGAAAAATAGTGCATAACTGTAATGGAACTTATTCCTTGATCAGAGGCCATATGGTGGTGTTACCCTGGCACCCTGCCTGACTTACTGAGTCATGCTGTGAGACAAAGATTACAGCTGACACAGGCGGTAGTTGGTACAGTTCCAGTCTCCAAACTGTGGAGGAGGGAGGTTGCTTATGAGGACACTGTCTCACACAAAAGCAGGCAGCTGGGCATCCTCTGTTTCTGTCTCTAGAGAAGAAAAATGAGCACATGATCTAAGGTGACACAAATGCAGTGAACATCATGTGATAGGGTTGAGCCAGTTTTAGTCTTCATAGGGTACACAGAGGGGAAGATGCATGGACAGACTCCATAGCAAGTGTATAGCAAAGTCAATGGTGAGTGCACTACGCTGATGTGTGATCGGAACTTTGGGCTACTGCTGTGACTAAGCTAGTAGATATTCAGCTAGGGAGGGCTAAATGGCTTTTAGTGTACTCAATCTGCATGGTGTGGTCATAACACTAAAGCTACATCATTACTGGCCTGTCTGCTGTGTAAATTTGCCATTGGTGTGCTCTCAACCTTAGAACCATAGAATTACAGAATAGTTAGAGTTGGAAGGGACCGCAAAGATCATCCAGTTTTAACCCACTGGCAGGGGCATGGACACTTTCCATTAGACCAGGTTGCTCAAAGCCCCATCCAACCTGTCCTTGAGCACTGCCAGGGATGGGGCAGCCACGGCTTCTCTGGGCAACCTGTTCCAGTGCCTTGCCACCCTCATAGTGAAGAACTTCTTCCTTATATCTAATATAAATCTATCATCTTTCAGTTTAAGGCCATTAAGTCTTGTTTTATCAATATCTACTCATATAAAAGTCCCTCTCCAGCTTTCTTGTGGGCCTCCTTATGTACTGGAACGTTGTTATAAGGTCTTCCCTGAACCTTCTCTTCTCAGACTGAACAACCCTTGCTAAACTCCATACTTCTTGGAGAAAAGATCATTTCTTCCCATCCTGTCGAAGCTTTATACACAGTGAATGAACATCAATATGAAATCAGAGAAGAAGCTACAGAGCCTATTAAGAGAAACTGGGAAATACATCACTGAGGGTTCTAATCCTGAGTACACAGTTACCTCCTTGTCTAATGCTGACTGCAGCAACACTACTGCTAATGCTTAAGGTTGAAGTGTCGATCTCAAAATGGTCTTGATACATTGTTTACAATGTTTACTTTTTTTGCACACACTGCTTGTTCTATACTGAAGTCATTCTTTTACCATAGTAACGTTATGGTGTACCACAGAAATACAATGGGTGTCAGATGAGCATTGTCATTTTAGTAAGGTGCTGCAGACCAGCCCACCAAAGTAATTACCCAGATTTACTCACTACAGCTGGCCAGCAGATGCATATGTAATGGTGCTTTTAATTCTTACAGCATTTGTGTCTTTCTGCGTCCAGTTAATATACTTCAAGTATTCTAAATCTCTTCATTGGCCAATGTTTTTTTCATGTTGTTGATATTTCTCCACTCAGAATCATTAGCGTCATCTTGGTAATGCTAAATTGCTTTTGGCCTCCAATATACCAGTTTCCTAGGACTTTTTTTTTTTCATATATATATATGGCTTGGTAAAGTCTGCCTGAAACTGATAGTTGATTAATATTTTTTTAAGTCTAACCTATCAAAGTAACTGCTACTGGTGTCATTGTTCTTGATATTTATACATAAATCACTTCTAAGTATTTCATATGATCATGGACGTGTCATATAGAGCTAATTTTAACTCTAGTAGATTACCCTCTCCCTCCATTTGTCAGTAATAGAACGAAAATTTCAGATGGAAATTAATTTTAACTGTGATGATTCAAAGATTTACATCTGCTGACTATCTGGTGAAATGCATGTAAAAGCCAGCATTTTTCTCATGTAAAAATGCTATTTCTTTCAGAATCTGCTTCTTAAGGCTTTTTTTCTGTGTAGATAGACTGGTAACTGGCAGGTTACTACATTCCCATAGTAGAAATCCGCCTGAGAAAGTTAAAAGTGCCAAAGACCAAAGCTTACCTTGAAAGCTGAAGATTAAACACCTCTTTGTTTAAAGTCAACATGATATCTCACAGAACACTGTGTGTGTTTGGAATAGCGTGCTTCAATTTACCATGCTCACCTCCATGTTGCATTACGGTTTTCTATATCATTTAAAAATATATTCAAGAGAAAGTGTCAATATTATGCCATACACATTTGAAAAAAGCTACCTCGTTAGTCAACACTAGGGGTTCTACCAACAGGGCTGGCCCAGCCCAGTCGAAACTTTTACGTATTGTGGGAAGCAATAAAGTTCCTGTGGCGCATGTAAGGCATGTTAGGGAAAAAAGTCTGGGTTATTCCTGACTCAGGTATTTGTGGGATTGCTTTTGCTCAAGGACTTGGAGGCACCTGGTGGGTAATGCGAGAGGATGGGGAAGGCTGGTGTGTACCAGAAGATTTGATTATGGGTGAAAATTGTATGATGTTAATTGCTATATAACACTGTATGTTATCACTTCTATGGCAACTGCATGGCCATATCAAGGGTATTGAAGTAAAAATCACTCAGATTAATGAAGAATGAACTTTGATGAAACCAGACAAGTGCAGCAGTGATAGAATCAGAACTGGCTTCAACATGCAACAATCCAGCACCATATACCATCCTTCATGCCCTGAGATGTTGCTACAACAGATGGAGCCCTGAAGTCTAAATGAACTCAACACACTTTTGTAGGGATGGTTCATAGACTAAGGATATTATGTCTGTGTGTATATATCTAAGGACAGGAAAGGTCATGTTATATTAGGAAGTACAAGAACTGGTGTGACTGGTTTCAGATAGGATAGAGTTAATTTTTTCTTAGTAGCTGGTATAGTGCTGTGTTTTAGCTTTAGTCTGAGAACAATGTTGATAACATACCAATGTTTTAGTTGTTGCTAAGTAGCACTTACCCTGATCAAGAACTTTTCAGTCTCTCATGCTCTGTCAGTCAGGACGGGCACAAGAAGCCGTGAGGAAGCATAAACTGGACACCTGACCTAAACTAGCCAAAGACGTATTCCATACCACAGCACATCATGCCCAGTATATAAACTGGGGGGAGTTACCTGGAAGGGACCAATCTCTGTTTGGGTCCGACTGGGTGTTGATCAGTGGGTGGTGAGCAAAATTGTACTGTGCATCAGTTGTCTTTCTTGGGTTTCATGTCTCTCTCTCTGTTATTTCCCTTTTCATTATTACTGTTTATTATAAGTATTATTATTGTTATTTACTTTATTTCAATTATTATAGTGTTCTTATTTCAACCCACTGGTTTTACCTTTTTCCGATTCTCCTCTCCATCCTACTGGAGGGTGAGGAGTGAGTGGCTGTGTGGTACTTCATTGCTGGCTGTGATTAAACCATGACACATGATGTGGAGTTTTTTGCTTTTTCTTTAGGGGTGCATATAAAATAAGCAGAAACAGGATTGGCTCTCCAACTCATTTTTCTTTGAGGCAAATCCTGAGAGACAAAAGGAGAAATAAACAGGAAATCAGACCTCTTTAATTCTGCTTTTCATGGAATTGCCTAGTTTTTAAATACGTTTGGGGAGAAGAAATGGAACTAATATGGTGAGGTCCTCAACCTTCATCTATTTCCAAGAATATCATGTTAGGACAAAAACAGTATGGAAGATTCAGGTTGCATTGTAAGTATTTTAGGTGGTTTTGAATATGTGAAAACAGGATGTTATGAACATTACTGTTGTGCATATTCAACTGGAACAGCTATAACAACAATAAAAGTAATTATTCTGATTAGTTTGCAAGCTTTGTAGATGAGCAAATGCTCATTGTGAAATGCACAACTGATTGTATTTAAAAATATTATTACATCAGTATGAATTTTATATGACAGGAATTAAATTATGAAACTATCTCTTTCAAGGATTTATCAAGATATTTGAGTACAACTAAGTAGCATTAATAATATATTGATGTCTATAACTAAGTAGCATTTCACTACATGAAAGGTCTGGTCTAGAGCTGGTCTGTGGAGAATAATCATGTCAGGATTAAAGTTGCACTCAAAAAGAAATCACATGCATGTGTATGGCTTTGTAGGTGTATGTGTGAGACTAAGAACCAAAGCTAGCATGCTAACGTTTTCTTCCCACTATCTTGCATCAGTTGTACAGACACATTGCTTGCTTATAATACAGGGATCCTGGAATCAAGTCTGCTTTTCTTGATTCACATGAAAGACTTGGACCTTTGTTTCCCAAGGCTACTCACAAATTCCCAAAGAGAAATACAGCAGCTTTATTTAACAAAAAAAAGAATACTGGATTGCAACTGAAGCTTAAAGTAACAAAACTCACAATAAGAAATTGAAAATTGAAAATAATGATGAGAGAAGAGCTGGAAAATGAAAATATTAATGCCTCTGACCCAACTGAGATGAAACTGAGAGAACCTTCTTTCAGCCATTATCCTTATGAAATAAATAAGTTTTGAGAATCCATGCATGAATCTAGTGTTTCTGAAAGTACAGTTACTACTACTGGCTCAAGTCCAGAAAAATGCAACTAGACACTCTGTAAAAAGTTCACACAGGTCTGCCTGTGTTTTGGCTGATATCACATCGGCAGCCCCAGCTCTCATGACCTCAAACTACTGATCAAGCCCAGGTGAACATTCAGGACAAAATGATCATATTAATTTGCAGATGTGATCCAAGAAAAGATCTGGTGAATAGAAATTTTTCAGTTTCTGCTTTAACTAACAATAGAACACAAACAAGATACTATTAAACTTCATATGAGAGTTACATGAGAGGAGCTATTCAACATTATTTCTCTACAACTGCAATTTAAAAAAAAAGGAAAAATGTTTGCAATGTAGATCTCAATCCTTTAGACATTAAAAATAATCAGTATATTTGGTTAATACTAGTTTGCTTTTGCTAGAGCTATCCACAGTCTTTGAAAAAACTAAGCAGTATGCTGAGTTTTTTGGGACTGTCATTCACAAAAAGAACATTGTGTGATATTTTAGAAAAAGATGTTAAGGCTGCACATATCTTCAAAGAAATCCATATTACCGTGGTTGTATAACTTTTCCTCTGTGTAACTACATCTCAAATCACAGATGGCTTTAGAAGAATTGCTGAGTATGCTATGTTGAGAATGCTGTCTTCATATCCTGGACTCCTACACGTCTGGTCCTTGCTATTAGTTGTAATTTGAGTTTAAAGAGTAAAGTCAGACAAGTAATTCCATGCTTTTTGTCAATTGTTCACTGTATTTCACTGGAAAAATAGATTTTCTTTTTGATTAACTACAAAAAAAAAAAAAAATCATTAGCATCCTTGATTTTGACCTGGGTCCAGAGGTTGGAAAAGCAACCCTCAAGGTGAGTTCTATTATATCTAATTCTCATTGTATACATCTATATTGAGGAAGAACGTTTGTAGAGTAATTAATTTGTCATATTTTTGGCATCTTTTTTAAGAGGAGGTAAATTTAGCTTCAACCATAAGACCAATTAGGGAAGCAACTAGCTGATCTTGAAGATGTGTTGGAGTGTTTGAGTCTGGATTTTGGGACCTCTCCTGGCCTTATGAAGTGTGTCACATAGGTTATGTGACCAAACTTCAGTGCCTAATTCCCTCCTCCCCATCCCTCCTCAAGGAAATTTAAACACCAGCATTCTTTTGACTCACTCCTGTTTTCTGTAAACATGGCTGGTGTGCAAGACCATATAATCACACAAATAGTCACAGTGCTTGCCAAGGAAGACAAAGACCCAAGTAAAATTTTGTCGTAAGCCAAATCTGGACCCAAGCTCACATATTCCATGAGATTGGAAGTTTACCCCTTAGCAAAGATGAGCTACTGGTCCAGGCAAAACCGTAAGATTAATAAGCCTGGAGAGAGTCAATAAATGAGAGTTATCAGAGCCTACTGAAGAGGGCATTAGAGCTGCAGCTGCAGTCTTGCAGACTGCACAGCAGCTGTGATGCCAGCGTTGGGCAGAGCCCCAACCACTTTACATTTTTTCTGTATAGCGTCTGTGTGGTAATTTATCCTTGCTGTGTTTACATTTTCTTTTTCTCTGCTGGAATTGCTGGTAACAGGTGAAACCCACGTTTTGTTTTTTTTCAATATGGGAATCACAATAAGTACTGCTGGGTTTTGAAAAGTAAATGTCAACCCCAAAATGTGTCATGAGCTAGAATACTAGTTAGTTAGTACCAATTACTTTTGTGCGAAGATATGGAAACTAGTTGGTGGGACAAGTTACCATTTCACAAAACCTTGGCACAGTCTGTTTCACACTTAACAGAAAATGACACCAATGTAATGAAATGAAAATGAATACTGAAAGGTTTCCAGCAGACATACAATGAAACAGCAGGTAGCAAAGAGCAAGTACTGTCTCTGAGAAGTAAATTCAGTTAAGATTAAATTAATGTTTTCTCTTGAATTCAAGACATTTGAAGGTGTAAAAGTCTCGTTGCAGGCTAGAAGTTTGGTACTTGCCTTTATTGCTATTCGCAGCATTGTTTTAAAATTATAGGGGTTTTATTTTCAGGCTGACCAGTTAGCCTTTTATCTAAAAGCAGAATATATATATTCTCCTCTATTATTGTCCAGGGGAACTTATGCTTCAAACAAGGGATCTGCTGCAACTGGAACAGGAAATCCCACTCCATTATCTCCAGTCTCCTGCAGATTTTGAATATGTTAGAAACCTGACCCCATTATGGGACAGGCTTTCCTAGGTTTTGCATGGGGAGCAGAGCTGGAAGGAAGTTCCCAGAGGAGTGTTAAACTTCCTTCAGTACCCAGCTGAACAAAGAACAGAAGAGACTAAACCTTTGAATATTTGTTAACTGTTCTTGTTAGCTGTGCACATGACAGAAGAATAGCAGGCATAATACCTGTGTTATGTTGTATAAGCTTTGCTTTAAGTCACAATGACAGGAAAAGAGCCTGGAAAAGTAAAAATTGTTGTGAAAGAACAGAAAACATCATAATCTACTGGCTGCCCCAGGTGAAAAATAGAGATTAACAGCACCTATTGGGTGCTCAAAATGATGTTGTCCTATGCCCTCTTACGTCTCTGTGATAAAAAACTGACCTAATTTTTATCCAAAATGGAGCCTCACTCTCTGAGAACTTCCTGAGCTGCATGTACTTTCCCAAGCTCACTGCACGAACTTTCTGTGAGATGTTGGTCCCTCTCCAGGGACACCTGGCTGACTCCAGACTCTGAAATGTAGATTGTCTTTGAAGTGAGACTCTGTTTGGGCCCCTGTTACTCTGTTGGACCTCTTTGGGCCCACTTCTGGTATCATTTGGGTTTGTCATCCTATTTCTGGAATGATTAGGGCCTCCATTCTGCAATTGGTTTGATCTCCTCTTTGGCCTGGTTCTGAGATCAGTCCAATGCACTTGATACTGAAACTACTATGAATTTACATACATATGCATATACATAATCTATCATAATTGTACCTGGTTTATTCTGTCAGTAAGTTTACTTCTCTAGTGACAAGATGCATATTAAGATATGGCATAAACAGTACTTCATACACATTGATTTCATTTGCTTATGGTACTTCATGGTGTCACTATTACAACAAAGAATAGAAAAAGAGTCACAAAGCACTCATTTGTAAACTGCAATAAATATATTTAATGTGACTTTAACAGGAGAACTGAAGATAAAACTGTGGTATTTTTCTATTACTTAAGTCACTCTTCTAATATTTAGTCAAGACTAGTGACTAAGTGAATGCAATAAATCTTAAACCCAACAGAGGGACTATTACCTGCATCATGCAAGTACCAGCTAACCCCTCTGAAAAAAAGCCATCATGTACTGCATATTGCTAAATTGCTTGCATCTGTGAGACTACATACTCTAATTTCTTACTAACCGTTAGTAGGCCAGACACAGAGAAGCATGAGATCAGTAGAGATTTCCAGTAGGGACTCCTTTTCTTTTCCTTTTCTTTTCTTTTCTTTTCTTTTTTCTTTTCTTTTCTTTTCTTTTTTCTTTTCTTTTCTTTTGTTTTTTGTTGTGTTTTGTTTT
>JANHGB010015117.1:0-14530 GCA_026283785.1 Coracopsis vasa | reverse complement strand
TCTTTTCTTTTCTTTTCTTTTCTTTTCTTTTCTTTTCTTTTCTTTTCTTTTTTCTTTTCTTTTCTTTCCTTTTCTTTCCTTTCCTTCAGAATATTGGCACCATTTCTTTTCCAAAGGTGAGAATTTTAAGATTATTTACATATCTAGCTACCAAATTAAACAGGGCCTAGACCACTAAGTATATTCTGAAATGTGATTATTCTCTTTAATTCTATTGTTAATTTCTTTCTTTTTTCCCCTTTTTTTATGCAAACAATAGATAATTACTGATTTGGAGAAAGAGGAAGTCAAGATCAAGCAAATTACAGCTAAACATGAAGCAAGTTGTTCTGGTCATTTAATAGAATTTCTAATTTAATGGAATGCTTTCTCTCTCATTCAGAGCAGATTACACAAGATTATATGTAATGAATAGCTATAAATTCCGTTTGAATCTAAGATAAGTGGGAGAATCTCATCACTTTCCAGTATGTAATAAAATACTAATTTGGGTTCATTTACAGATGTTTTTGGGAAGACAAATTATTATTGTCTAAAGGCCGCATTCCTCACTTCCCCCACATTTGGCACAAATGTTGCTGACATTTTAACAATAACGAGTGTTTGGCAACATATCTTTAGAAGGATCAAACAATAACTTATATCCAGAAAAGTTCTCATGACAGATGTCTGACTGAAGCTTTGTCCTGGCTGACTACATATGCTTTTATTCTCTGGTTAAATCTAGGCTAATCTAGTTAAACCTAAAGATTAAAAATTAGTATTTTTGGAGGTTAGGACAGGATTTTACTTAATGAGTGTTTCTCTGCAATGCTTGTTTTGCAAGAAGTCACTTCCCAGGTCTTCATATGGTTTCTGCTGCTAGATAGAAATGTTTCTTTTAAAAATGGAGGGGAGTTTTCTAAGTCTTTGCATCACCTTTGGCTCCCCAGCATGAATGAACAGATAGATATTCCTGTACAATTCACTATTTCATGAATGATGCAAATCTCGCTGTTGTAAATACTCATAGAATACCTACTGTGTAGGTTAACAGTGCAACATAAATCTTCCTCTAACAGTGTCCTAGTAGCATTTATGATGAGGGGAAAAAAAAAAACAAAACATAATGAGGGTTTTAATGTAATTCTGACTTGCAAAAATAATAAAAAACCTCCCAAACCTCTACTTTCTGAATTGGAATGGATGTTGCTAATTTCAAAATTACTGAAGAAAGGAATATTGGAAAGCCTCATAGGAATCTATCTGAGGCCATCTGGTGTCCCAGGAGCAATGTTTCAGGAACTAAAATCAATGTTATGGATACTGAAAGCCCTGAGATATCCTGTACTCGCCTTTTAGCACTATACAAGAGATCCAGTGGTCCCAGCAGGTCCCAGCAACTAACTGAAGGAGCTGGGAGGCAGAGATCAGGTACAGACAAATTATTTTGATATTTATATAGAGACTAATTACCATTCTTTTTGCTTCACTGAATAATTAAACACTTTCTATGAAGTAGAATAACTTCAGTAAGCAAAGCAGGACTATCCCAGAATAATTCCCTACATTAATGACATAGCTGTTATATATCTTCAACTGCATACAGTATTCTAGATTAGAATAGTAATAGCCTAATTCTATATGGCATTTTTCAGATTAATAGCTGTCAAAAAATCTTGGAGAGAAGTAAATGAAGAGGCAGAGGGCTCCATCCTCTGCTCTATGAGTTTAGCTCCTTTTTGCCCAGTACTGTTCAGCTGAATGGATTCAGAAAACTTGAATCAGATTTATGGATATTTTTGAGGTGCCTAAACCCAGATTTTTTACAGAATAAAATTTAATGTAAATAAGTTACAGCTCAGTATTTAGCCTGTCACCACAAATTTCTAACTCTGCTACAATGTAGCTTCAAATTTCCTCAGCTACAATGAATATCCAGCAGGGAGAAGAGAAATAAAGAGGGGAATTGATGGGAAACCAGAAAGGTGATTGAAGCTGGGTTTATATCATGTTTTTCTTACAAAGGCTGTCCCATGAATAAGAAATTTAAACCAAGTGATTCAATAGCTCTCATTTCAAAGCTGTTGTGCATGCTTATCTTATCTAAAAGTTTCAGCATTGCAGACTCATTCCAGGCAACACCACTTTCACTGTTTTCCACAATTTCACAATAACTGCAGGGCTTGTATCACATTTGTGTAGTAGATTTGAGGATAATACACTAGGAGATCTAGGAGAAAGATAAACTTGAAGAAATACACTTTTGAGGCATTTCTAATACACAAAGGGATTAAATATCTTAGTGTTGATTAAAGTCTGGATAGCATTTTCTCATAACCTGTTGGAAGCTCTGTTTTGTTGGTTTGCTGGAGTCACTGGCTTACCACATTACTGAGTATTTCTGTTAATATAGAAGAGCCTTTTTGCATCACAAGCTCAGACTAGGTGGCACCCAGTGGTTAAAAGGACTACGAGTACAAATCTTGCATTATAGCAAAAAAAATCAATAGAAAACATGTGCTGGTGCTAAAAGGCATGATGTGGTCTGACTAGAGCTCCTCACTATAAGGAATGCTATGTCTGAACTAGAGTCAATATACTTTTTTCAATCAAGTTTAATGCCTGGGAGGAGATTTAATAAAATCTCAAATTCAGTTTCTCTTGATCAGAGCTAGCTCTTAAATAAACAACAGTGGAAACAAAATTCAAACATCAAAGAAATATTGTTTTCATATACACACTTCTCTCTTGCAGCTCTACACCATTTCCCCAGATTTTTCTGTTAAAAAATGGAGACGGTAACAACAAAAGAAAGTTATTGACTATAAAATTTAAATTGGGCAGATTTCTGGAAAGAAAGAAAGAATGCAACCCAAGTAGAACACCGGTTTTGTCAATCAAAAAGCAGAAATTAATAAAAGGCAACAAACACAGAGTATATAATGTGAGTACCAGAAACCAGTGTTGTGAGCGCTATTGGAAGGTGGCTGAACATTATATGTTGGTGAGTCAGGGTGAAGATCTAAATCAGATTCAAACAGTAAAAGATGCTACAAAGGTAATTCACCACAGAGACTTTACAAGCATATCTATGCTACCAGTGAGCCAGGAGCATGGAGAAAATGACAGGGGCAGCCAAAGGAGCAGAATGGTTTTCCAGCACACAGAGAAGACGGGGGAAAATCTAGGAAAAGGAGGAGCAGACGGAGGCAAAAATTTTTACCAGCTCAACAGCTAGGGCACCTCTCAAACTTCCTCATGCAAAGAATGGCACAGTTGCTCATGTCCTGAAGAAGAGTACACTGAGTCATTTCACCTTCATTCATGCCATTTGATCTGACCGTAGCTGTTTTTGCACTTTGAATAACTTAATTCTTTCTGCTACAAATATTGCTTGTTTGGAGACATAATTCTAGCTGCACCTTCTGCTCCATGCTTGGCTTGACCTTGGGAAAACCACTTAGTTTACTTAATTTCCATTTTCTCTTTTCCTTATTCTTCTCTCCTTGTTTATATTTTTGCATATTTAGACTCTAGATCCACCTAATAGTGTAATTATTCCTGTCTGTGAGCTTCACAAAGAAGAAGTCTTGATCTTACCTAAATAATTCAGGCAATAATTCTATTTATCAGGTAATTCTGTTATGTTTTGCATCTTTGCATTACTTAAAATCAAAATTACTTGTGGAAAATAAGTACATACTACCATTCTTTGGAAGTTATATTACATTCTAATGAACAAAAAATGAAACATATAGAATTTCATAATTGCTCTGAAAAATCACAGAAGAATCAGTTAGAAAAGAATAGAAGGTTTATTCCACTTAGTTTGTGCCAATGCTGTGGACATAAAAGTAACATAAAGTATGTTATTTTTGAAAATTAAAGCTGTAATTGAACAAATATTCTCTCGGGGATCTGCATAAATATACAGATTAAACAACACTGTTAGGGCAACGTCCCATCATGTGTCTACTCATTTCTTTTTACGCTTTTTCCTGTCATTTCCTATTCTGAAGCCACAAGTGCTTAAAAAACACCCAGAGGCTGAAGGAAAGGTGAAAAAATATAAATTACTGTGGTAAGGCCAATGCACAAAACATTCTCCTTGTCCATTTGCAGAGTCAGCCTGATTTTACCTGTAACCATATCTCAGCAGTGGGCCAGTAATTACAGCCATGGGGACCAGCCTCTCCTTCCCTTTCATGCAGAGGCGTGAAAGCAGAAGGAAATGGCATGAAAACAACTGGGGAAAAAAACAGCACCTCCTTGAAAGACTTACTGTGTTCTGGCTTGAAGCCTGCTGCTGGATAAGCAGCTATTCTCTGCTTCCCTTCCCAAACTCTCTCACAACCAACAGGCTTTGTGGGGGACAGAGTATCTTCTTTTCTGGTTTAGGAGGCATTCAGCACCTGAAGGATCCAGCCCCCAAAGGCCTTTATGATGATAGCTTTTAACTGCTCTTGTAGGAAAATCTGGAAGACCGACTTCCCAACTTAGCAGGGTTATTTTTTTGCAGAGGGATTATCATGCTTGTAAAAACATTTCATGTAATTGCAACTCTTCTGCAGATAATATTTGATGCTTAAAAATCCTAGTTCCTCACAAAAGCTATCTCCTCTCCACTGCTTAAGAATGCAATACACTTGCCAGCCCTGCAGCACACTGAGGCATTGTACTTCTGACAAATGTAAAAAGCCACCACATGAGTTGACTTCAGTAATTATTTTATTTGACAATATAAATAGTTCTGAAATGAAATGTGTTTTATTTTGAGGTAGGTACAAAAAGATGTAGACGAGTAACAAGGCTGTGACTTTTTTGTATCTCTAACTACATTTTAAAGATCATTTGGCATTAGAAAACAATTCAGGAAGTAGTAGTTAAAATAGTTAACAGGAAAGTTAACCATGAGCAACAACATCTATTCTGTTTGTTTATCCCTCATTAAGCAAACCAAGATAAAAATCATAAATACCATCTCTAAGAACTGTCATACTGGGTCACACAAAAAAGTCCAGCTCACAATCCTGGGAGTAAAAGAGGCTTAGAGCAATGGGCTTCTCAGAGTAGAGAAGACGACTTTATGAAGAACAGCAAAATCTCAGAATTCCCTGGATATCTTCAGAGCCTAATGAATGGATATGTATAAGAGCAATATGTAACTGAATTACAGATTTACACTGTGATTTATCTTATGCATGCAATATTGCCTCAAGTGAATAAATTACTTGTGTCAAAACATGGGAATAAAAGCTTGTGGACACTGGCCAACATGGAAGCAATATTTCTTTATTATGTTATTATTTTCCAAGGAAGCCACTTCCACATAAGCTCTAAGATGCTTATAAGATGCATAAACTCTAAGAAATAGCTAGAAGGGCAGACCAGAGAACAGCCATTTCCTACAGCACATATCTCACCCAAACCAGAATAGTCCTTATTGCTTATTAACTCACTGTGAATTGTATTTAATTTAAAACAAATATTAAAAAGGCAGAGGAGAGGGTTATTCCAGTCCTGAGATATTATCAGGACCTAATAATGTCCTAATTTGCTAGTAAAGCCAAATGTGGTTACTGAGCTCACCTGTGCTAATAAATGTAACCGCTTTTATGTAAGAAATAAGAAACATGCAGCCTCAATATAGTGTGCGGATTCAGTTAGAAACACTAAGTTATGCCTCACAGACGATATTCCCATGCAACAGGTTTGTATTTTGTTTATATATTTTGACAGAAGTTTGTAATTACCAAGCTATATGCCTTGGATGGCCGTCCGAATCATTTTACTTTTCATGGTTCATTGGTGAAAGCCTAAAACAGCAATCTGCATCTTTCAGTTCAATACTGTGGAACTGGGTGATATGCTTGTTTGTCACTCCTTTATGGAGAAAACTGGAGAAAGTACAACAGAGTTCTGTGTCACTGTCAAGACAACATCTGCACTTCCCTAATGAGTATACTAATGAGTGTTAGACAGAGGTGCTTAAAAACAGCACTGACATAAACGTTTGCAGTCCTACGAATTCCTGCACAGCTTCTAACAAGCCCTTAAAGCATATAGGGTCTGCAGGGCCTATTGATCTTTATGTTGTACAAGCACCCAGAGTTTTGTTTCCTTGACTGCTCAGCAGTTCCTCAGGCTTTGCAGTGCTGAGCTGGGATGATGTCTCTCCCACACTCAAATAAGGATATCAGAAAACAGTGCAGTCCAAGGGCACTCTTGCATCCCTTGCCAGAATACATGGCCAGTACACAAAGTGTGGCTAAGGATGGATCTCTTTAAAAAACATGTGCGAAGGAGGGCACCCTGCTCCTATTCTGCCAGGTGCGGAGTGCAGTCCCTGGATCTGCTGCCCTAACCCCTCTCCTCAGAGTCAAGCTGCCCCTGCTCAGTCTCTGATGCTGCCCAGATGGTTAACATGGGGTCATGCTGCCAGGGCAGAAATTTCTGTGACTACCACTGGGGCATCTTTGCACCTCCCATTTTCTTGGGAACTGCATTTGTGAACAGACCCTGAGTCTTGGCTCTTGCCTGAGCTACACCACAGTCTGGGCCCAATCCTGTACCTGCTGACCATCATCTACTGCACCCTGATGGACTTGTACCCATCCCATCACTGTGGCCTTGCTGGGTGGCTGCAGGGCTCTGGGCTGGCCATGGGCACCATCTTACCCCATCCCTGCTCCCTTGCTGGGTGCTGCTGGATGGACCCTGGTCAACCTGGTGGCCATGCTCTGCTCTCAGTTCCCTCTCATGGGGCAGACATCCATCACAGCACCCTGATAGGTACAAAGGTGTATACTCAGAATACTCAGTGATACCAGGGTTAATTGGTTAATTTCTGTCTTCTGTCATTGGAGCATATTATTCCACTCTTGTAAAATGTAATGTAAGAAATGTAAGATTCATAGGGTTAGATGAAGAGCCCAAGAAGGATTAAAACTTTAAATAAATGAATTGGGGTGTCACTGGGGACAGTTCAGAAATACCTAGATTGTCTGAAATTTGCCTGTACTAGATTGTCGCTCTCTTTTAAGAACCACAGATGATTAATGGAGTGGATTGCACTTTATAGCACAAAATTAAGGAGAACCAAAATGAATGTGTGCATTAAGCCATTACAGTCTTTGCTGTTCCCAGGCTGTGATGACCCATGCATAAGAAAATTAATGGAATTTCCAGTACTGCAGAGAATACCAATACAAAGTGTAAGCAGGGAAATGACCTGTGAGATTACCTAATCTGCCTCCCTAACACTGCAGCATCATTACCATGAACACATTTTATTCATGCTGTCTCCAGACTCAGACAATATATATCCCAGTTTACTAATATTTTAAACGACAGTTTTGCCCTTCTGGGGAATAATCAAGTTTAAGTGGCCTTCATTATAAGTTTTATTTTGCCTACGTTACTATTAAAATTGAGAAACGCCATTCTGAATGAGAAATAACATTTTAAATGAACAATAAAAGAGCTTGGCTTTTATTTCTGCAGATTTGGGCAAAATTCTGAAGAGAACAAAACTGAAGAGTTCAGCATGAACAAGAGCTTAGGCTGGATTCTATAATAAAACCGGTTCATCAGAAATTCAACATGAAACTACTGTGCACAATTTTTCAGATATATGTTTTGAAAACTGTTAACTCAGCTTTCAGAAGCTGCAACATATTTTGGTGCCTTAAGAAGTAAAATCTGTAAGTCTGCAAAGGCATCAGTGAGGTAAAACAGAGCCTGGGTAATCTACTCTTGCAGTGCATTAGAAGAAAAGAAAATTGAGTTCGAATGTTTACATGGAGTTTGCTAACATGTCTATTAGAAAAAATGCTTTTTACATGTAAGCTGAGCAAATTTAATATGGTATCACTGATATACTATAAAAACCCACAATGCATTTTATAGTCACTTTTTAGAGCAGAACCACATGTTAAGTATTTACATGAGAGTCTGCAGCAGTTCCTGGGCTGTAAGCGTTTATTAGGTACAACTGGCTTGATTCTGCTTTCCTTGCATCTTGTGTAGTCATTTACACCTGTGCAATGATGTATTCCACTTCACATTATGTGCATTTTTATGAGGTTTTGGCAGCACAAAGGGGTCATAAAGTCAGTCAATATAATCATTGAGGAATACTTTCAGTCTCTGCATGGTGTGCAATCAGCTTTTAAGCTTTTATCACTCCTCTTCATAAGCCTATAAATACAAACCATAAAATCTGTAATTACAGAAAAAAGTGATTGTCTACAACGTTGAAATATGTGAGGCAAATGAAAACTAGACTCACTGAATGAAATGACAGGCCTATCACAGATCTTCTGTTTATATTTTCCTGATGCTTCCATGTCCTGAAAGATGCCAAGATTCTGTTCAGTTTGGAGAAGATAAGATGGTAGGTGAGGCGGCAGCTTGTCTTTACTCTTACAGAATAGCTGAGGCAGATCGTTCTCATGTGGAAGTACTTAATATGTAACCTCTGTATTAAGCCAGTAAAGTTTTACCCCTCTAAAGCCTCTGACTCAATTTTCCTTCAAACTCACACCAACACTTTTCTCTCTTTGCCTCATTTGCCATCTTTCAAACTTCTTATGTAATGTTTTTAATGGTGCCTGAGAGTAATTTGCAAGCCCAGAGGTATAAAACAGAATCACTTTTAATACTTTACATTCAAAAGTTCTAATGTCACTAAAATTACCTGAAGAACAAATTTATTTTAATTCTGATATTTATATAGAAGAGACCATCAAAGGCACATGGTACCTTGCAACACACAGTAAAAGGGAATCTCACAGATGACAAATGTGACATGTATTGACAATGAATGCTATGACAATGAATGATTTATTTTTCAGAGCAGAATACTTCAGCTCAGCAAAAGCTCACCAGGCAGGCTGGCTGTTGGAACTGCTGACTGTGCAAGCTTCTTTGCCACCCCTGATTTAAGCTGGGCCTAAATCAACTTTTCACTAGGAAAAAAAGAAAAAAAGGCAGCAAGCATTGGCTGCTTTCACAGAAGGATAGAAGAGAAATGTGGAAATGAAAAGTTTAAAACTTTTTAGTTTTATTCCTGTTAGTAGATGTATGACAGAAATACAAACTCTGAAGTGATTTTTCTTCCTAACAGTGAGTCACTGCTGGAGATAAATTTTTGGAGAAGGGCAATAGGTATATTTTAGCACAATGTAGATTGCTATTCCTTCTTCCATATATGCGTATATCTCTATTCTGTATAAGAGTATGTCTCTCTTCCATGTATGAGTATACCTATGTGATAAATCTCTCCCTGTAGAACACGTCTGCATTATTTCTGATATAATGTGTATGGTTTTAACCCTCCCATGTCCTTTCATTTGAGTTCAGTCCTCTCTATTTACACAAAAAAGCTGATACTAAGGGTCAGGAGCTATTGGGTTAGGATTTTCATTGTTTTAGAAGGGAGCATTTCACTAAGCAATATTCTGCCAAACAGGTATCACTGGAAACAGGCACTGATTCTGAAGATCATAATAAGCTGCACTGGATTTGGATGACATAGAGTTAATTTTCCTTATGGTAACTCATATGGTGCTGTGTTTTGGATTTGTGGCCAAAACAGTGTTGATAACACAGGGATGTTTTTGTTACTGCTGAGCAGTGCTTACACAGAGTTGAGGCCCTTTCTGCCTTTCTTTTCCTCACCCCACCAGCGAGTAGACTGGGGGTGCACAAGCAGTTGAGAGGGGTCATAACCAGGACAGCTGAACGCAGCTGACCCAAGGGATATCCCATAATATATGGCATCACATCCAGCATATAAAACTGGGGGAAGAAGGAAGAAGGGAGGGCCGTTCAGAATGATGTCATTTATCTTCCCAAGTATATACGTGTGATGGAGTCTGTCTGTCCTAAGTATGGATGAACACCTGTCTGCACATGGGGAACAGTTTCTGATTTCCTTATTTTGCTCTGCTTGTGTGTGCAGTTTTTGCTTTACCTGTTAAACTGTCTTTATCTCAGCCCATGAGTTTTTTCACTTTTGCCCTTCCAATTCTCTCACCCATCTCCCTATAGAGGAGTGAGCAAGTGGCTGGGTGGTGCTGAGCTGCCCACCAGGGCTGAACCATGACACAAACAATGAAGAAAAGGCTTTTAATCTTTAAAAATCACTGGGAGAAATCCTTGGTAGTGCTAAATTTGGACCACATCAACAGACAGTAGAACGGACTTTTTTTCTGATATTTACTAAAAGAAAAAAGACATGGAAAAAATAATGATGCCTTTTAAAATGAAGGGGTATAATGCCCACTTGAAATATAAACAGTAAGTCCTTCACAGGAAAACTGGTTTCATTTGTGCTCATTTTATATTGACAGATTTACTCCCCCCACTATGCCAGAAAGTGATGTTAAAAGCATTCATTTGGAATTACATAGAAAGTAAATGTGGGCTGGATGATATACATAAGAATTTCATGGCATAGAAATATTATTAGCTATATGGTTTCTGTCTCTTTTGGATCTCTTACAGCATCTGCCATAACCTGTCTCATCTTCTGAAAGTCTCAACATCTTTCCCCTAAAAGCATAAAATGTATGGCCTTGATGGAAACCAGATCTCCAGTAAGCTGATAAGTAGCTGTATTAAATTACTTCACCTTTCCACATGGTGAAGATATAACAATAAAAAATATCAAAAAGTGAGTCTTTTTCTATTTCCAGGCCTCTTTTGATAGAAAATTCAATAATAATGCTTGGTACATGGAACAGGCTGTAAGTATCTGGAATAAAGGCTTCAGTTTTTATTCTTCACTGCTCCAGGGCCATATACATCCACAGAAATATTCTGTTCTAATAATGTTCCAGTTTCTTAACTGACTTTTTATATTGTGATTGAAATGAACCTGTGTTTGAAATGAGCCTGTAACACTATTTCTCTTGTAAATTATGCATGCATCTCTTCTGGAGTAAGAACCTTGCAACTGAGCCAAAGAATTTTTGGAGAACGGGAAAAAGTCACTGTAGTAATTACAGTAAAGCTTAAGCAATTTCTCAAAACAGATATTATGACAGAGTGGGCCAGCGCAGGAGGGAGACCCGCGTTGTGAAATAATGCTCGAGGTGTGCATGTTGAAATGATTGCAAGAAGCGGCAATGAAAAGAAATCTCAGGATTCACTTCAGCCAGGCTACACTGTAATTCATTTGACAGCGTACTATAACAATTTACAGATACTTTGAGGAACTAACTTAAAAAGGAAGGTTCTGAACCCATCTGGCAGTGGGTTGTAGACTTCTCATTTTTTGCTTATGTGGTAGGTTAGACCACTGGTTTTGCCTGGGTAACTCTGTTAGGAATGAAACAGTTCAGGTATCATGTTCTGTGCTACTCACTTGGCATAAATGCAAAGATGTTTTGGAAGGTAATGAGGATGCCTTAAATATGCTTCTCCCACTTCAGAAGCAGAGACACAAGATCACAGTTAGTCCATGACTCTCAGAGTGAAGTTGGGATGAAACACTGCAATTAAAAGATAACTCCACAAAGACTATGACTGAGCTTTCAGCTCCATTTGCCAGTGGCATTGCACTGTAAAGTTTGTCTTGAAATGTACATATGGGAGTGTTACAGGACACTGGGAACTCCTTGGAGTTCCCCATGGCTCCTAGATTAGACTCACAGGTTTCATTCCTACAAAATCTAAGTTATTAAGCATGAGGTCTTATTGCACGTCTTACAGCAATCTAGAGTCAAGGCAGGGTGAACTGTACACCTAGACTAAGACCTGGAAAACACAAATGTAGCTCAGAAATGTTTGTGTTCTTTTCAGGGATGGAGGCCATAGAAAATAACTACTCAGTGATTGATTAGCTTCTCAATCACATTTTGTTCATAAATTCTATCTGATGAGATTCAATTATTTCTGGAAAAGTAAATTCAGGTTGTTAACTTTTGGTTTGGAAAATGGTCATCTTACCAAATAGTGGTTTGTTCTCCAGTGTTAGTTTTTCATGCACTCTTTTCTTAGAACAAAGACTGTGTTTTATTGGTCTGCCTTTTGAGGAAAATGGAATCTCTTTCACTTGAAAAGTTAATTCAGAAATATAAATTTTCCCCAAGCTGCTAACTCCTGACATAATAAAGGTAATAAAACTATAGTTAAGGATGTTCTCAATTGTGCTCAATTTACAAGCCATAAAGCACTTTTGATAATGCTTAGATACAATTCTAATTTTGCTTTCATCTTCTGCACCCCAAGTATATAAAATCAATTCCATTAAATCAATGCAATCCCTGTTAATTCAAGTAAAAATGTAATATGTCTGGAAGAAAGTATTACTGAAGAAGAAATATTAATGCTGCTCATCCCAAAAGGTTTTTGCAGTAATTTGTTTCCAGTTTTGGCAACAAGAACAATATTTTAAGGTAATAAAATATTTCTGAACACAGACCATGAAAACTGATTATGCTAAAGTGTTGTTGGTTTGGGGTTTTTTTCCAGTTGCTGTTTGAATAGTCAACAAAGAATCACCCTGTCCCGATCAGTTGGTTGGAAAGGTCATCAAGAAACTGTCAACTCTACAGCTGATGGGCTACGTGTTGCATGAAGATCGTTGTGGATAATTCATATGCACCTTAGAAAGAATAAAAAATGAGACAATATCTATACACTGTAGGACTTACTGATCACCCTACAAAAACATTTAAACAAAGAATTTTTGGTGGTTTTTGTATGAGACAGTAACAATACGCTAAACTGTATTCACACTAACGATTAGTGGATACTCTCTCTTTCGACTTTACACCCAGCTGTTACTATTAGTACTTTTTGCCTCTGTTGAGCTTCCTAGAAAACCTAGCAATATTTCTGCCCCTCACAGAATCAGAAACTACAAGGCAAAACTAGGCTTCTTTATCCCAATAATAGTGACAATAGACACAAAACGAGTGAATTTCTTTTCTGCCAGAAAAAGTGATGGTTCTGGCTTTCATGATTGCATCTTTCTTTTGAGCTGCCTAATGCTTCACTAGTGACTGTTTTAAATTCAAGAATTTCTGTTATAGCTGGATTGAGGATCTTATTTGACTTTGCTAAATGAAACTTTAACATTAAAACATACCAAGGGAGTATACTTGGACTCAAGTGAGTGGGACAGCCATTTTGAGGCCCCTATTTCTTCCATAAGCCAGCTGTTGCTGGAATGGACTTCACACAGCTGCTTCTGAATTCTTTCCTCTTGCATCTAGACCAGAAGACTCAGACTTACCAGTGGAAAGAAAAGAGAACAAAACCAAGATTATTGTTGTAACAATAACTCCTGCAAGCAGGAGTTTTTAATATGGACTAGATAAGCAGGAGTTATTAATTTGAACTGGATGGTAAACCCTTTTCTTTTGTACTGAAAGCTTTGAGGAGCTGAAAATATCCTCATGGTCTCCATTTCAATAAGCCCAAGGGCCAAGGCACCTGTACAGGAGGAAGCGAGAGGGCTGGAGATGCTACCGAGGCACATACTCTTGTGATCTCCAGCCGTTACTTACAGGCTTTGCCACTGGATCACCTGAGCAAAGTACAGCAAACAGATGGACAGATAGTGCCAGGGCCTGTGAGAGAGCAGTGAAACTCATGGGTCTGAGCTCATCTGCATAGGCCAGAGACCTGGGAAGAGGAAGCCTGAAAGTCCAGGCCCTCCCTCAGCTTTGGAGTTACGGCCTGTCCTCACCTTGTCCCCATAGACAAGTGCCATTTCTTGCTTCCTGTGGTGACTACAGTGTCACGTGGGATGTTTCCTGACAAAGAGGGCTCCTCAGAGGTGCTTCTCAGCTTCCCCCCCAGCTATTGCTCCTGCTGTCTCCCCAGGATTGCATAGCTGAGCCCAGCTGCTCCTAGAGCTGTGGTAAAATCTGGAATGCAACAAATCCTGCCATAGGAGTACTGCGGACACAACTTCTAGGTCCTGGTGATCCCAGCCAGTTTGGTTCTGTAGTGTCAGCAGTCTTATACCCTGTGCCTCGTGGAACACAGGAGCCTCTGCCTGGAGCAGGGGCACCCAGGATTTCATCAGGTGCTTTCCTCCGGATGTGGTCAAACTTGCCTTTGGCAGTGGCACCGACTAATTGACATTGTCTTGACCACAATTTCCACTCACTAGACCTGTCCTACAACTGATAATCCTGCTGCTTCCTCACACCAGCCACAGGAACAGTATTTACCACTTGTTATTATGGGAATGCAGCTTGCGCAAACTGAGAGCGTTTGTTCCTGGTGCTTTTAAACAGGGAACAGCTTGCCATCTCCTCCGCACTGCATATGGGGAGCTCCAGAGGTAATTTCCACTGTCACAATCTCAAATGCTGTCTCCCTTGTGCCTCGCCATGATGTATGCTCTGTTCATCACATTGCTACAGCTGCCCTATAAACAGGAAAAGCTTCCTAAACATACCGGTGTTGCACTGTAAACCACAGTGGGTCTTCCCATGTTATGATGCACATTTGAAGTTAATATTTGGAATCAGCTTTGAAAATAATGTGTCCCTTAATACTAGCTGCTCTTAGACATTGTATTATG
>JANHGB010015114.1:0-33650 GCA_026283785.1 Coracopsis vasa | reverse complement strand
CAGGTTGGTTTTGGTTGGGTTTTTTTAGGGTTTTGGTTTTGTTGTTTTTTGTTTTTTTTTCAGTTTTTCCCTTGTTATAAAACTGTTTATAACAGTAATAAGGGAAATTATCATGACTGTGAGAACTGGGAATTACCTGCTTCTGGATTTTAGGAAATACCTGTAACTGTCAACTTCTTCATTGAAGAACAATCCATTTTAAAGACTGTATTAACTCTGATGGAAGACTACCTTTAAAATGTCAAATACTGCACTATATTAACTGTTAAAGACTAACTCCTTCTCAGTGACTAAGCCTACACATTGTTCCAGTCACATTTGTTATTGTACATTATAAGTTACCTTGAAGTAATGATTTTCTTTGCATGAAACATGAACTTTTAACAGTTTTGTTACAGAATCATCTTTTCTCAGTATATTACAGTTTACGTTACAAAGTTATAAGCACATAAAGTTCTATAGAACATGTAATCTGTAAATATTAGACAACATATAAAGTCATGAATCTGTTCTTTTCAACAAACTCAATGCAGAACAACAGCTTTGGCTCTACACTGAGTATTACGTGGTTTGGGTTTTTTTTCCTTCTGATCTAAAGCATCTGTAACTTTGAAGACTACGTTAACAGCTCTTCTAGCTCAATTTCAATTCATGTTAATTTGTTGAAGAACTTAGTATTTAGTATACATTAAGAGCCACAAAGTTTCATTAATTCAACTTCATACTTTTCCAGCTGAATATCAAATGTAGCTATGTTTAATATTCCTGAAGTCCAAGAAATAAAGCTTACCTACAACCATAACTGGGATCTGCAGAACTGATACACACTCTTCAGGTTTGTGCATTTCATCCAAGCCTATCTACTAACAAGCAGGCACAACAGATGAAAAGCAAACACTCACTGCTGTGGCTCACAGAGGTCTGTTTTCTTTCTTAGCTGCATGTGGTGCAAATTGTCCTTTGCTGGGTTAGGCATAGTAATATTGACTGAATTATTTATGGTAGATATTGCAGCACATACTGTTAGATGAGGAAAAGGGCTGCTATAATTAAAAGACTTCCCAGACTCCACCTCCAACTTTTTTGAAAGGAAGCACTATTATCTGCACAAGGAGAATAAAGATCTAAATGTGTGAATGATTAAGGAATTGGAATATCTGATATATAAAGGCAGGCTGAAGAGAGCTGGGATTGTTTAGCCCTAAGAAGAGGTTTGAAGAGATCTCATAAATGTGTATGTATATTTGCAGGGGGTAGGCTGGGCAGGAAGCAGAGACAAGGGAGCCAGACTTTTCGTAGTGGCACCCAGTGACAGGATGAGTAGCAACAGGCCCAAGAAACTCCACTTAGACCTGACTAAAAATTTGGTATGGGAGTCTCCGTCCTTTGAAATATCCAAAACCCAGCCAGACAAGACCCTGAGCAACTTGCTCTAGCTGACCTACTTTGAGTATGGATTTTTTACTAGAGACCTCCAGAGGCACCCTTCATCCTCAACTGTTCTTCTACAGTTCTTTCATAAACTAGCAGAATCACAGACATTTCAAAGTGTTCTGACAATGAATTTTCAGGACGATATTGTAGTGTTAGTGCCAAAGAGAAGAATGGAAAGGCATGACCATTAACATGTTTTTGATGGGGGAGGGGGGCAGGAATAAATAAAAAACATGTGTTGCCAAGCCCAGGACATTATGCTGAAGTTTCTTTAGAGATGGACTCAACCCACCTCAGTCTTGACTCTAATAGCCTTTTCTTTAAAGTTTATTTCGAGTTCACATAATGCACTCTTAAGACAGCAAAAGATGCAATAGAGAACACAACACTTCTATGGAATTGGAAAGAATGCATGAGAAAATCTTTCAACTCACCTAAAAGCTGCATAAAAAAACCCATGCAAAAACCAGAAGAGTACTTCGGGTCATTTGGAGGTATAAATAAAAAGACAGAAGGAAAAGCAAAGAAGATTTTTGGAACTCCAGAAACTAAAATGTAGGGCAAAGGCCCCACAAATCTTCAGGAGAAAAAAGAATTAGAGTAATGAAGTAGCTCCCACCTCTTCAGCATCTTGTTTGGAAGACCTTATTCAGTCCAATGCAGTCTTATACAAATGTTCCCATAAGTTTCACCCATTCAACGTAAGAATATTAAAAGCCAAGTCGGTCACAGATCTGACTCAAAAATACCAGACACCTTGCCATTCACCAAAACAGATAATGTATTTCACTGCAGTAACAGAAAGAAATAGATATTAATTTTGACAGCTTTATGTCAGCGAACTTCTTGCTTATGGAGGAACATTTTGAAGCAAACAATTTTACTGGACATGTAAACACTGTGTTTACAAAGATGGCTTTTGTTGGAGCTCTCAACCTCAAAGAAAACAGCAAGTCACCAGCCATGAAAAGAATAACATACCACTTCATAAGGTTCTTCAGCTCCTTCCTCCTTCCACAGCTTAGCATGGCCAGAATGCAGCTTTCAGAGGTCCCTTGATAAGTTTCATTTAAGATAAAAATTACAATTTGAAGAGGTATGAAGCTCTTTCTTCCAACAAAATCGGCTATTTCTTCTCATTTGAGGCAACAGCCCTTGTCATGTTCTCTCAAAATTCCAATTCCTGCAATTAAACATCTACAGCTAATGCCTTTCTGCAAAGATGCCAAATCCCCAAGTCCATTCTCAACCACTGGGAAGCTCATTCTTCCTGCACAACATCCCCAGATATACTAGTTTACACTTACATCATACAGATGCTACGCAACTGGAGCTGACAAACTCTGTAGCTGTTCTCACGTGCGTGTACTATTGGAAGGGGCAGACAGCTTTCCCATTCTGCTAGCTATAAAACAAATTCAATTTAAGCAAGAATGCTCCCTGAATTCAGAGTAATATTTTTTTTTCTATTTTTCTTTTTAATTGAAGGTTCTTCAACACAGGAAGTTTTGTAGCTCAATTAAATCAATAAGTATTTTTGGGATACAGTGAGCTATACAAAGTGTTGCTGTAGAGCAAGAATAAACTGATCAGCCAGGCATGAGCAAGCCAAGACAGGGCTTCACTTCAGTTCATTCATGTGCATTTTATGGTTACTAGTCTATTTTAATGAAAGCTGTTTTCTGTAATTCTGTAGTAGGAAAGAGTCTTTGTTTCAATAGGTTTGTACAAACTCCTTTATGAATCAAAGGACACATTATTTCCAAGTTCATATTTCTATTTATAAACACTTAAAATATTTTCTTTTTACAAAACAAAAGAGCAAAACCTGAAAAAAAACCCACCCTGTTTAACGGGATTTAAAGCAGGCAATCAAAAGTCACTAAATGTTAGAAAATTTTACGTAATTGGGTATTTGACACAAAATATGAAGACTTTAAAGGAAAAAAAAAAAAAAGATCATGTAAAACTGACTACAATGCCATATTGCTGGTATTGGAGTTGGTTTAGAAGGCTCTACTCAGAGAATTATTATTTCCAGCCTTTTATCTACACTTTCTCAGTACTACAACAGCATTAGGTACCAAAAAACATGATATGAATAACAATTTCACTTGTATCTTGCCCTACCTTACTTTCAGGTAACCCCAAACCCCAATACCTATTCCAAATAGTTAAAGGCTTCCAATTGTAAACAAAAGGGCAGTGAAAGAAACATAATTGTCCAAATATTGAAGACAAGCACTTGTAAGCTGTTGAACAGCATAAGCAGTAGTCACATTTATGCCGGCTTTCAGTGAATTGTTACGTTGCAACAATTTCACTGATGCAACCCAATTTTAAATTAAAGAAGGGCAGTCACATTATAGGGTTGCATTGATATAACTGAACCAACGCTACTGGTATAAATTTCAGTAACACTGGAACTACTTATTTACTGAACATTATTAGTTTCCATGTACTTCAAAAGCAGAACAAACTCCAAACCACAAAAATCACAAGAATGCAGATTTTAGCTGAGAGTCAGTAGTTGACCAGAAGTTGAAGCGCTGCTCTACTTGAAGTCACAGATAATCTTTCTCTTAGAGATGAATGTCATTAACAATCTTCCTAAATTGGAAGTTATGAAACTCTAGTTCAAATAACTGCAATCCATCATAACCTTAGAGTTGAAACAGGTATTTCTATCAATAAGGAAGCAATATGTGATCCTCTACAAATAATCCTTCTTTTTTCAATTGTTCATTATCTTTATACTGAGTATCACATATTGAATACTGTATCATTCATAGCACATTCAAGCCAAACCATTGCAAGACAGAAGTGCAAGGTAGATCATCAAATTGAAAGCTGATGTTTCAAAAGACCTGCTGCCTCTGATTATAAAAGTAAGTCCTAAATTTGGTTCAGACTAAAAGAAAGCTTGAGGGTTCTGTCTATGTAAGAATTAATAGAACTCCACAATCGGCTATTGCCAAAAAATATGAGTGGTAATTAAGGACCAAATTCCACCATAAATAAAATAGAAATAAACAGAACTCCATCACACATGACTACACTGCCCCTTTGGCCACCAGGCACATACAAGGTATCAACTAATGATGCAGCTACAATGATACTCTTCTGTGTGAAGTACTACAAAATGCTGTAGTAATGAGAGAGCAATACAAATTGATTTGAAATGACAGATTTATCAACACAGGCTAAGATGCAAAACCAAAAAAGTGTAGTACCAATAAACAGGTAAGATAAAGAGATTGATTTAAAATAGCTTGGAGAGATTATTAAATTAGCACAACTGTGTTAATACTGTGCACAGTATTTATCAGGATGGAGAAGTCTCAGTTTTGGTACTAACTCAATCACAGATTTCATTCCACTTTGACTCAATTCAGTATAGCATGAATGAAGAACAAATGCTTCAGTAGGAACTGAAAGATGATTATGCAGGGTTTAGGGTGTTGGGGGTTTTTTTTTGGGGAGGGAGTTGTGTATCTGGTTTGGGTTTTTTAAGGATGTAATATAGACAGTGATTCATACATTTGAAATGTGTAAGTGGAGACACTGAAAAGCATTAACATAAAAGGCAGGAGATGCACCACATCCTCCCAGGCATAAACCTTGTGAATGTAATGAGCCATCTCCTTGACTTCTACTCTTTGAGTACCCATCTGAGAGCTAAGGGGAGGGTGGGGGAGGGAAGGAATAGAGTAGTGAAAGTTGCTAACCCTTTGCTTGATGCAAAAGGATAAAACAGGTGGGAGTAGGGGGAAAGGCCAAAGATCAGAGGTGTTTTATTAATACCAGCCTCAGAATTTTATTACTTCAGCATGACAAAAATAACAACAAAGCCTCTAGTTACTAATTTCCCTTATGATCCATAAGCTGAATCTTCTAAAGACAAGATGTAAAACTAAGGAATACTCAGTGATATGCTCACCATGATAGATTTTTAAATGTTAACACCTATAGAAATGTATCAATCCATCGTACCAGAACCGCAGCAGATTCCAAGCCACCTGCTGGGATACCAGTAGTGCTTCATGACTGATGCAAGAATTGAAAAATTTCCCACCCATAAATACTATATCAAAGGTTAGATAAAAAAAGCCAAAAACAATCAGCTATGCTAAAACAAATTAAGTGAACATTCACTCACTCAGAGATTTTCCAAAATGAAACCTAAGCTGTCAATGGAAGTACCAGATAATGATAACAGCTACAAAACTCTTAAGTAGCTGCTCATGGATTTCTATTACAAGCTCTCACATTGGATACTGCTCTTTTCATGGCTCTGGTAGTTTCTACAGTAACATCCAGACACAGTCCAGTATGGAAGTGACAGAAGCAGCATAAAAAGGGACCAGTAGGACAGACACTAACTTGGACAAGGACTGCCACCTCCAGTTAAGTATTACCTAAAACAAAATTCACACACACCCCAGAAAAAAAAAAAAAAAAGAAAAAAAAAAAAAACAAAACACAACCACTTCAAAATTGGGAAGGTCCTTTGGAACACTGGTCCATCATGTGCAATGGGATGAGACACAGGGGCATGATAAACCCTCCGGCAGCAGGGAAAAGAGACTTGGGAGAAGAAGGCAACCTCTTCTCTCTGGTATCCAGGGATAGGATGTGTGGGAATGGTTAAAGGCTGCACCAGGGGAGGTTTATACTGGATATTAGGAAGCATTTCTTTACTGAGGAGTTGGTTAAACCCTGGAAGAGGCTTCCTCGAGAGGCAGTTGATGCCCCAAGGCCTTCAGAGGCATTTAGACAGTGCCCTTAATAGCAAGCTTTAACTTTTGGTGAGCCCCTGGACCAGATGATGGTTGTAATTCCATTCCAATGGAAATATTCTGTTCTATACCTTTTCTATTCCTATTCTATTCTATCCTGTTCTATCCTGTCCTATCGATCTGCCTTCAACCCCATGCAAGCAGCAGCCCAGCCTCTGATCTAGTCTCCCAAACACTAGCTTTTAGGCTCTGCACCACGGTACTGTGTTTGTGCCCTGTGCCTGCATCCGTAGGACCAGCAGCATCCGACTGCAGCTGTACTCCAAGGGCATCGCTGCAGTGGAAGGCGTGCTGCAAACTGGGGTTAAGCAGAGCAGATTACACAGGGAAAACAAATTCCACACTCCCTCTGTTTCTGCATAGTTAGTCCTGAACCAAGCATTTAAATGAAACAAGTTTCCATAGCCGAGTTTCCAATCCCAAAGCCACTTCCACCACTGACCTCCTTTTTCCCCCCCTTCCTTTTGCGTTAGCTGAAGCAGCAGGAGGAGGAGATGCAGTCACAGAGAGAAGTGCTAATTAAACAGGGAGCTCCACATTAGGGTACAAATCCTCGGGACCAGCACAAACCCTGCCAATTTCTGTATTTATCTATTATTTTTGCAGTACAATTGTAATTTCCAGTGGTGCCTCCAGCACCAGGAGAGAGTTCAGGGGCTGCTCTCGGAGAGGATTAGCACGCTGGAAGCATTATTACTTTCCTTCGCTGTGAATTCAGGAGTGATTCCCTGATGGCTGCACTCTATATAGAAGTGAATCGGTACTAATTTGTTTTTGAGGATCACACATCCACCAACATGTGAAAGACAATCCTGCCTCTCGATGTATATTCCGAGTCAGTGCTACAGCAAACAATGAAAAATAAGGAAGCAAAGGAAGCCAGACCCTGCTCATCCAAAGAGCCAGAGCTGGAAAAGAGCGGACTTTGATTCTTTTCTTGCTTGTGTGAGTTGGTGCTGCCTCTTTCCAGGAGCATTTTGGGCTTTGGCTGTGCTGCCTGTAGTGATGGGCAGCAGGGGCTTGGGCCATTCCATGCGCTGAAAGCCTCAGGGATGCTGCGTCGGACGGGATGTCAAAGAGACGGAGCATAAAAGGCTTCCTTCTTATTCTTCCCTTTTAAATCATCCAGGAGTTTAACTGCAAGAGAGAAATAAATTAACTAATTGAATCTGTAATGACAGAGGGGCCGGGCACCTGGCAGGAGAGCAGGAGCCCCACCACCCATCGCTCCTCTCCCTGTGTGTGATTCAGAGGGACGCGGTCCATGGGGAGGCATCAGAGCCGGCTGAAATGGAAGACAAAGCTATTGTTTCAAACAGAGCTATTGATTTTTACATTATTACACTATGAAATTTATGGTCTGGTTTCAAACTGCAATAGGAGTTAATGACCACCATCCAGAAACTTCCAGGTGACCTTGGCCTCCACTTTGGGGGAGGAAGGTGAAAAGCTCCAGAGAATGGGTCAGCAAATGTAAAACAAACTCCTGACACCCAAAAGGACGTGATTTTGGGGTGCTGCTCACCCCAGGTCTCTGCCCTGACTCCAAACTGGTTGACACCAAGGGTGGAGGGGGAGAAACTGGACCTTCTCAGCTCCAGACAAAAGCTGCTGCTGTTAAGCATCATTTTGCTCCTCTTGAAGCCCCCAGCCAGAAGCACCATGATGTTCTCATTGCTTCTAGAGCATGGTTCTCCATCCTTAACTGCCCTCCCTGTGCTGCTTGGCTGAGCAAGGGTTTGGATGGAGTTGGAGCTCCATCCTTTACTGATGCAGAAATGCAGACTGGGGGCTCCAGAATGGTTGAGAAGCACCCAGGAGCAAGAGAAACCCTGTAAGAGGGAAGAGCAGTGGCCAATGCCTGCAAAGGGCATGGCCCATTCCCAGTGCTGGCCGGCTCTCCCACTGCAGTTGTGTGAGGAGGATTTGCTATGTTGGGGCTACCAAAGTGAGGATCAGGGTGACCAAGAGGAGGTCTTTACCAGTTAACACATTAGATACCACTGACACAGAAGGGTTTGTAGGGGCTACAGCACTCCCCAATTTAAAGCCTTAAAAGGTACCTCCTTATGCATCTTTTAGCACCAGCCTCTTCCCGAAGCTTTCCTTAGCAATATGGGTTCTAAATTTCCTTGCATGCTTCTTCCTCTGGGAACACTCTTTTCATTTGCACTGAAGGAAGGCAATTTCCAGCAGCTGGAGAAGGGGTTTTTTCCTTGTAGTACCTTCTCCCTGGAACATCCCTGCCGCTGCACCCGGAGCTAAAGTTGTGTGAAGCCGGTAGCCTCCAAGCTCATCTTCTGCCTCGGAGGTCATAATTGCCATTAAATCACAGCTTGCCTAACCAAATTATGCAAAACCGGAATGATCTCCAATGATTTTTATGTTGCTGAAGCGTTCCAGAGCTGCCGGGGTGATGACGGGGGGATTGGGAGCAGCTGTCACTCTATCAGAAACCATAACTCCAAACAGCTGGGATCTGTCAGTTATTTATGACACCGTTTGCAAAGGGGGGGGGAAAAAAGAGGGAAAAGGATTAAAAAATGATGAAGGTGGATGGGTGGCTGCCGCTCGGCAGCTGACAGGCAGCTCGGGCAGGAAGAGAGCCCTGTCCCATGTCCCCATCGGGATGCAGGGAGCAAACCCGCTGAGGATGCTCCGGCTGTGAGCACCACAGGACCACGGGGCAGCACCTAAGGGGCTTTTTGCCACTGCTCACTGGGGAATCATCTTGGTGACAGGCAGGATGGGCTGCTTTGTTTTATCCTCTGTGTGGCAAGAAAAGAGAGGGAAGAGGGAAAAAATCCCCCCTGCAGCTCCTAAGCACGGGTCTGACACCGCTTTGTCGCACTGTCCCAGATCTGAAGTTCCACTCTTGGCTCTCACCCAGTTGCTGCCACTGCTCTGGCCTTGCCTTTCATCGTCCTTCACCCAACAGATGGAATTGTGAACGTTTGAGGCTGCTTTTTCTCCTTAAGCAGTGGTTTCTTTCTCAGTCCCACCCGGAGTTAGCTCCCAGTTTCAAAGTGTGTTTTGCCCAGGGGTTGTAGCAGTGTGCCCCAGTACACTCGGATTTAGAAGCCCTCCTTTGCTAGCTCCAGGGTGTGAATGGGCCAGGAAATGCCTCTCTGGTTCTCATTGACAGCGAGGTGGTGGTGTTAAACCAGGTGTGAATTTGGCTTCGGAAGAGGGTGAGTGATGAGCACACTTCTGCCTTTCTGATAACCCCAGCTGCGAGCAGAAGACAGATGTTTTGTCCCCACTTGTAGCTCGCTCTGCTTAAGTATTATTATTTATATTATGTAGTAGCTATACATAGTGGTTTATGGCAGTAAAGATACATAAATCAGCAACCAGAAGAAGAAGGCTTTGCTCTAAAGAGCTTATAAATCTAACAGCTTGAGCAGCACCGGTAATGGACACAGTAAGCAGGCAGTCAAGTTGCATGTAGACATGAGCTAAGATAGGTCTCCCAAAGCAGATGGCGGTTTAGGAGAGATTTGGAAGAGAAGCAACCTGCTCCATCCTCTAGACCAGATCCTGCCGGAGATTTAGACGGGTCATGACCCATATAAACTTGGCTGGGTGGAGAGGTGGAGGCATCCATCTGAGAGCAGCAGCTTACAGAGAGGGAATGGGCATGGGGTGGAAAGGGCTGGTGGTGGGGGTGCCTTTTGGGGAGCTCTGAAGCTGCATCCCTCTTAAGTCGTAGTAAGTCCTATTAGCTCTTCCCTTTGAGCCTGAGACTCCAATGAAAACAAGTGGCATCTCGTCTTCCCAAATAAACCAAGGTTTTGCCTCACTTGGAGACACAGTAAAGTGTCATAAAGCTTAGAATGCAAGAAAACTGCCAGCACAGGGACACTGGGAGCCCTGGGAATGGGCTGCGCTGAGGCCAGCATCCCTGCTGCAGTGGCAGCAAAGCGCTCCAGCCCTTTGAACCTTCCCCCCTTGATCTCGGGTATCAAACCAGCTTCTTTTTGCCTCCTTTAAGTTTCTTCCTGTGCTGGCACCGGCCCGGAGGAACCTGGTCTGGGCTCGAAGAGATGCTCTGTGTCTGGCCGAGCGCGCTGGCTCCGGGTGTCTGCATTCTTCTGGCTGCTTTCAGCTCTTGCACAAATTGAGGCTTCACGCTAAATGCATTACGCTGTATAACAATTAATCCCGTGCTACATATAGAAAGTCCTTACTCATCAATAATGCATGCGGGAGGAGTGATTTTCACTCTCAGTAATAAGGCAAAGACAATGGAAACAAGCAGGTAATGGAGAACATTTATAACGATGTTAATCTAATAATGAGTCTAATGCTGTTAAAAGTAAGACTGCAAACTGGACGCATCCAAAGATAAATTATTTTGAGCATTCATTAACTGATGCCTAATTAATGCCCAATTAGAGAGATGCTACATGGGAAATGGTTTGGACACTCAGACGAATTCATTCCAATCACTGAAACCTCAGTCAAAAGCAGGAGGCAGCAGAAGGACACGGCGAGCAGAAGCCGAGGTGACAGTGCAGTGTCCATGGGAGGAAGCCAGGAGGTGAAGTCCCCCTTGCTGGCTCTATCCGTGTCAGCAGGGCTTTGGTTTTATTCACTTCCCTAGCAGGATCCTGTAGGATTTTTCCATGCTTTTGAAGCTCTCCCTCCCTGGCGAGCTCTGACACAGGCGCTGGTGACCTCCATCTGCCTCGCAACCTTTACAAGATGAAGTGGAAGTGGAAAGGGCTGTATCAGGAATAACAAGTTCAACACGTTAGACAGGCTGTAACTCCCCAGGGAGCCAGGCTGGGACCTCTCCTGCTGCTCTTTCCAGCCTGGGAAGCCCAGCAAGACCCCAGTGCTCCTGCCTGTCTCATCCCAGTGGGGCTCAGCTACTGCCCATTGCAATGCTGGGGTCACCAGCTTCAGGATCCTCATGGCTCCATGACCACATCCTCTTTGTTTCTTGGGGGTCTCCTTTCTGGATCTAAATTTACCAGTCCCAGGAGCAGCTTCTCACACCACTAGGCAAGCAGCAGGTTTTATGGGCTTGGAGGGAAAACATCCTTGATGAGCCCATGTGCCATGAGTGCATCCACTGTGCAGTCCATATGGTTCCTCTTTCCAAGTCCTGCCCACCTAACTGTTATTTTTCCAAGCACCCATCCTTCTGTTTCCCAGTTCTCCTTACCACTGAATTTCAGCACAGAGGTGGAATGAATATCCCTGGTTTTTCTTCCTACCATTGTACTCTTGGGAAGCTGAGAACCAATAACACCATAGACGATCCCCACAACCATAGCAGTCACGTCTCCCTCTCCATAGGAACTCCAGCTATTAACTCAAAACCTGTTAATTAAAGAGATGGACTCACTTCCCTCTGACCTTTACCTCTGGAGTTATCCCTGTAGGCAGGGAGCTCTTAACCACCGTGCTCCCTTTCGACAAGAGCCTCTACCTTGGCCGTGCTCCAGGGAGACCCAAGCTGCCTCCATCCATCGCCACGCGTTGCTAACAGCCGCCTGTCATCACCATCCCTATACATGAAATCCTGTATGCTCCCAGATCCCTGGCCGGCTCCACCTCCTGTCAGTAATCCCGTTAGCCTGGCAACTGTCGTGTCACGGAAGAGCGCATAAAACGGTTGTTTGGAAGCAATATGTAATCTTCCAACCTGCTGCTTAGAGCTGGGAGATGGTTTATTGATTCAGACCCTTGTGATTTGGTATTTGCAATAACAGGCTCCGCATGTGGGAGATCGTCACAGCACTTGTGCCTGGCAGGATCTTACTAATAAACATCAGACCTACAGAAGGCTTCGTGCTTCGGTGTCACCGGGTTAAGACGGGGAACATGAAGCCATCCTACCTTGGCAAAGCACATCCATGGGTGAAAAAAACCCAGCAGAACACATCTACAAGTGTAGCTTTACCCTTACCATCGTTATCTGGCACTCGGATATCACAATATCCTCAGGATACGGCTGTTCCCCAGGCTGTGCTCGCACAACGAGGGCTCCCGTTTTGGCAGGTACCGCTCGGTAGTCAGCGCTGGCAATGATGCTCCCACCACCACAGCCCCTCTCCCATCGCAAAGGCACGATAACGAAGCCAAAATGCTACGGCGGTGACTTGGAGAGCGTTCCTTTTCCTACACAGCCGTAGGAGTTGTCGTGAGTTGGTGACTTACAGCCCCTTGCTGGCAGCGGCACAGGGATGAGACATCAATCCTGGTGGCCAATGCTTAGTTTCTGAAGGGCAGTGCCTGGAAGAAGGCTCCCTCTTCTCATCGCAGCCAAGGCTTGGGCCAACGCTGTGGCTAGTGATGCTATTATTTTCCTATTAAGAGCGCAGTCAGCGATGACTGCCTCTTACTGGTGATTTATGGAGAGCCTGCATAACCCTGTTTATCTAAAAACGAGACAACTTTGCCTTGAAAGGATGAGTCCAGATGGACGTGTCACCCGCTGTTAACTAAATGGCAATAGATCTCCATGCCGGGCAAAAGGCAAGGGTAACCACAGAGTTATCCTTCAAACACAATTAACAAGGAAACAGTGAGAGGGTTTTGCTTCCCACTTGCCTTCAGCTGCAGGCACTCGAAAGAGGAACTGAACAAGCCCAAGGGGTCCAGGCTCATGGACTCGCTGGTGATAACGACGTGGAGTAATTAGAGATGAACTTCACTTCCACTCTTGTTTTTCACGTTATTACAAGCTGAGCAGGACTGGTGGGCAGGATGACACCGGCAGCTGCGAGCTGCTCCCATGTTACTCCCTTCCCCTGTAACAAGTCCAGAGGCAGAATTCATTAGACACAAGGAAATTTTGTGTGTGAGGGAGGGGGGGGGGAAAAAGCTGGATCTAGGAGGAAAATTGGAATGGAAAATGACAGGGCTGGTGCCACGAGCCTGAAAAGCCACCGGGCGCAGAAGGAATAGCCTGAAAGCAATCCTGGTGCGAGGAGTGGGAGCGAGACGGGAATGGGGCGGCGTAACCAGCACTCTGAGAGCTGAGCAGAGGGAGGGGATGATTACGGCCTTCTTCTCTGCAGCGGGAAAGCCACGGTCACAGGCACATACTGTAGCATTAGAGGATGCAATATGCTTTGCCACAGGACATCCATTTAAAACCATGTCTTGTGCTGCCCACTTCCAAACGGAGGTTTCGGCTCAGCCTTCCCCACCAACTGCTGACAACAGATTTCCTTGTAAATCACTTGGGTTTCAGGGTGGGTGAAGGTGGTGTCTGACAACTGTAGTAAAAAGAGGTGGTGGGGATGGGTCTGTGCCGAGCACTGGAATTTCAGGTGATTTGCTGGGAATTACTAAAGCTCTGTGCCCTTTCCTCTCTGATAGGGAAGCGCGGGTGATTAAAGAGATGCATCACAGGAGGGATGGGCACCTACCAGGGTTTGCGTCTCCTCTGTTTGCTCTCACACCTTTGCACCATGGCATTTCCTCCACTGTGCTGCCTGCCTGCGGGCAAGGGGGGCTTTGCTCCTTGTGGATTCTCACTGGGAAGGTTTCTCCTGCCTGTTTCAGGCTGGGAGCACAACCACGTGCCTGGTGCAGGCAGGGAGTACTCCATACCTCACGTTTAAACTACCACTCATCGCAGCAGCGTGGGTAACTCATGAGCGGAGAGGAGGGCTGAGTTAATAGGGAGTGTTTCTCACCCGGAATAGTCCCCATGGAAGGCGATGGGTGGGTGGGAAGCTCCCAGGTCCCCGCTGACGCCGCTCTCCCCTCTCTCTGCACAGGGGGGTTTGCAGAGCTGCTGCTGGTGCTGCTGGGGCTGAAGGTGCCCAGCGCCCTGGGCTGCCCCACTGACTGCGTGTGCTACCCGTCCCCTATGACCGTCAGCTGCCAGGCTCACAACTTTGTGACCATCCCCGAGGGCATCCCTGAGGATAGCGAGAGGATCTTCCTCCAGAACAACCAGATCACCTTGCTGCTGCGGGGCCACTTCAGCCCCTCCATGGTCACCCTCTGGATCTACTCCAACAACATCACCTTCATCGACCCCAACACCTTCGATGGGTTCGTCAACCTGGAAGAGCTGGACCTTGGGGATAACCGCTACTTAAGGGCTTTAGCTGCAGACACTTTCCAAGGGCTGGTGAAACTCCATGCCTTGTATCTGTACAAGTGCGGGCTGAGCTCCCTCCCCAGCGGGATATTCGGTGGCCTCCACAATCTGCAATACCTTTACCTGCAAGACAACCACATCGAGTTCCTTCAGGATGATATTTTTGTTGACTTGGTTAACCTCAGCCATCTTTTTCTCCATGGAAACAAGCTCTGGAGCCTCCATCAGAACACATTCAGGGGTCTAATAAACCTGGACCGGCTGCTCATCCATCAAAATCAGCTGCAGTGGATTCACAGGCGGGCTTTTCATGACCTCCGAAGATTGACCACCCTCTTCTTGTTCAATAACAGCCTCTCGGAGCTGCACGGGGACTGCTTGGCCCACTTGGGAGCCTTGGAGTTTCTCAGGCTGAACGGGAACCCGTGGAGCTGCGACTGCAAAGCCCGTTCGCTCTGGGAATGGCTGCACAGGTTCAGAGGCTCCAGCTCCAGCGTCATCTGCGAGTCCCCTGAGCAGATGCACGGCAAGGACCTCAAGGTGCTAAGAGCAGAAGACTTTAGGAACTGTTCAGGGTCCGAGTCGCTCCATCAGATTAAAACACACACTTTCTCCACAGCAGACAGAGGAGCCTCCAAATCCCATCACCCTCACCACTCCTCCAAGGAGAAGGGCAAGGAGAGAGGGGCTGAGAACAGTTTGCACAGCAGCCAGCCCGCCGTGCCCCCCGGCTCCCGGCCGGGCTACCGCAAACCCGGCAAGAACTGCACCAGCCACAAAGGCCGTAACCGGACCTCCAAACCGGGCTCCTTGGGACCGAGGAAAAGCGGGCAGGAGGTTCCAGACTATGTGCCTGATTATCAGCACAAATACAGCTTTGGGGTGATGCCAACGCTGCCCACGAAACGCAAGGGTAAGTGCACCCGGCGGACCCCCATCCGCCCGCCCAGCGGGGTCCAGCAGGCAGCCGGTTGCTCGGGGCTCAGGGCATCGCTCCTGGTGTTCATGATGGTGTTAGCGGCCGTCATCCGCTGAGCCCGGCGCCAGCCTGCACTGCCACCAATCTACAAAAGGACCAGAGTTTCTTTTCTTCTTCTTTTTTTGTACGTGGCTGGCGTTGGCCTGGCGAAGGGAAGAACGTTGTCTCGGCTTCTGATGGTCTCTCTCCGTGCCGGGAAGGGCTGCCAACGCGGACTTGTGCCGAACGCAGCGGGAGCGGATTAAAAGGCATTATCACACCTTGTCACAAACAGCCTAACCGAGCACCTACAGCAACAAACAACAAAGCCAACCTTACCAAAAGCAGATAACAGGGATGGCAGCCAATCGGTCGGTGGCAACAACCGGGCACGTGGACTGTATCCATGCTCTTGCGAGAGCCTGTTCGTGCTGGAACGACCCCTCCGACTACCGCAAGGAACATAACTGCTGTAAAGACGATCACCGATTAAGCCTACACTGTTTCTCTGACAGCAAGTGCAAGGACACGGATACCGATGTAATAAGGACATTGGTTCTCCCATGGTTTAGCCCTTTTGGCTCCAAACCCAGAGGCCAAAGTTGGCTGGGAATCTCTTAGAAGACAATCTCAACCCCCTGAATATCTCAGGCATTACAGCAGAACAGGGCTTGCCTGCTGGGCTTGGAGTAGCCAACAACCAAAGGAAAGACTGATTCGAGGTGGAATGAAACAAAGAACAAACCCCGACAAAGCCAACACTTAAAGAAATGAGGTACCTGCAGGAGGTGCGTCTTTTTGTAACCCATGGTCACACACCTGAGAATAAACCCAGACCCAACAGATGCACAGGCTCCCCCCTCTTCCCCTCAGCTATCCATATGTATGTCTTATAACGTTTATAAACTATATGGAAACTATATCTTCAGAACTAAGGATTGTATTGGTGAATTTATAGCAGACCAGTATATGGTTTTCCTTTTTCTTTTCCTCAAGACAACCAACCGGCAGCAGTGCCTACAGATGCTGAAAGCCATCGGGCGGGCTCAGTACACGCGGGGGGGAACCAGGACCAATGTTCTCAGCCATTCAGAGCACTAAACTGTGGGAGGGGGGTGGTTGTATGAGACGCAGCAAAGCCCATATCCAGAGAGCCAAAACTCACCCTTTACATCCCAGTTTGTAACGGGGGGGAGAGAGAGATTAGTTAGTCCAAATAGAGCCATAGAGCTCTGTCTCCAGAGAGAGGTGCAAGGCCCCAAGGAGGAAAGGGGCTTTTGGGGTGCTGGAGGCAGAGAGGGGCTTCCAGCCATGTCGGTGGCGTGAGGACCTTTATAGCTGGACTAAGGTTTTCAATGGGGCAGCAAGGAGCAGTTCCAAGGCTGCAGATAGTCCTGATAGCATCAGAAGGGGTTTTTCCTAAGAGGAATAGGTTGTGTCATGGGAAGAGTCAGAGAAAGGATAACCTACAGCTCACAGAGGGCTGGTGAGAAGCACAGAGCCCAGGGTTCCTGGTCCACCACAGGAGGGAAACACTGATGGTCCAAGGCAGCTGTACAAAGCAGGTTGAGGAGAGGTGGAGGAGAGGGAGCAGATCTGCTTGTTCCCCTCATCCTGAATCCAACTCCGTGGCAGAGGGATGCGTTTGCTGGTCGGGGGCACGGCAGAGCTGGTGGCTTCACCCAGGAGGTGCGAATCCCCTGTCAGCGTGGATGTGCGAGACCAAACAGACACTGAAGTTAATGAAACAAGGGAAATAAAAGTGATCTTGGACAAGAAAAGGCTGCTGTGCATTTTGTAACCATACCCCAGCGGCGGCACGTTCCTATCCTGTATCCACGTACGGGGCTGCAAAGCCCAAAGGAAACTGCTTGTGTTTGCCATCAGACACACCATTAGCTTCAGGAAGAACAGGCCAGCTCTCCCAACCACTTTGGGGATGGAAGAGGGCATTTATGCAGTGGCACATCCCCTGGGGGTATCCTTGAATGAAAAGGGAATTGGCAGCTTGGGGGGGTACAGCCTCTTCTGCCCATCTCACAAGCGAGGAGGAGGGACAAGGGCTTGGATGCTTCACTTTTAAATACCCTTCTTGGGAAATGGCAAGGAGAAGAAAGGAAGAGGTTACTTCATCAAACCCTCTTCCAGCTCCTACCCAAGCTTTTCTGTCTACCGAGCTCTAAAGCTCCACTAAAGGGATGTCCAATGCAGCCAGAACAAATAATCCGTGATCTGAAATAGCTCCCTCATGTCCTACTCTCTATAACCAATAGCAACTGAATGAGTCTGGCACTGTCCCTTAGAAGTGGAGGATGTTGTTATGTTGGTTATTTCGTTTCATACGCTGGAAATCAAAGCTCTCAGTGGGAGAATGAAGGAGAGGAGCACTTTATTAATATTTTCCTTTAAGTTTGTGTGTAACTCCTGTAATATAGGAGTGAAATGTCAGCACAGGAGATGCTAATGCTTTATAAATGATGTGGGTGCAGCAGGCACGATGGATAGCCTTTGAGATGAATTATAGCTGAACAGATTACCCCTGGCTCAAAACCCTAATTGTATTTTTAGTATCTTTTCCTTTAACACGTAGGAGAAATAAAGGCAACTCCACGGTGTATTACAAGCCTTGTCAATCAAGTGCTCTAACTCCTAGCAATAAAGGCTACTGGTTTAAAAACCGGAATGGAGACATGATGCGCTGCTAAATAAGAGATGTCACTTGACATGGTGTCGTGCTTCAGCCCAGCAGGTAGTTAAACAGCACACAGCACTTGCTCACTCACTGCCCTCCCCACAGTGAGACAGGGGAGAGAACTGGGAAAAAGAGAGTGAAATTCACAGGTTGAGATAAAGGCAGTTTAATAGGATAGAGAAGGAAGGGGAAATAATGATGATGGGGAAAGAATTAGAATATAGAAAACAAGCGATGCACAACTGCTCACCACCCGCTGGTTTATACACTGAGCATAACATCGTATGGTGTGGGATAGCCCTGCATCGTTTGGGCTCTATTGTCCTGGCTGGGTCCCCTCCCAGCTTCTCATGCTCCCTCCAATGTCCCTGCTGGTGGGGTGAGAAGCTGAAAAATCCTTGCCTTATTGTAAGCACCGCTCAGCAACAACTGAAACATCCCCATTATCAGCGTTAGTCTCATCCTAAATCCAAATCAGCGCTGTGCCAGCTACTAGGAAGAAAATTAACTCTATCCCTGCCAAAATCAGGATACCGGGGCTATAGGTTTCTGATGTTCCTCCTCCCTTTCCCTTAAGTGCCATCCCTCCTTGTACCCATCCTTCCTCCACCACCGCAGCTCTCTGAGGATAAACTGACTCTTCCTGGCGTGCTCTGACACTTCACCTCAATAACTGCCTCCCCACCTGCATGGTTCAGCTCTACCACGGCCCCTGCTTCACTCTCGGGTGTTTTCGCCCCCACATCCCTTCATACAGCGTGTCTTCATGCGTTCTGAATGGTGCTCTGAGGGCTGGCATAAATCCCCTCTTCTCCAAAGCAGCAGTCCCACAAGCTCAAAGCACACATCATTCCAGTCGAGCGGATGGAGGTATAACCATGACTTGTCAAAGGTAGGGTGGCTCAGGCTGGAGGGAAGTTGGAGGAATTTGGGAAGCAGGTCCAGAGAAGGGCAAAGAAGATGGTGAAGGGCCTGGAGCATAAATCTGATGAGGAACTGGGGTTGTCTGGCCTGGAGGAAAGGATGCTTGGGGGGACCTTATCGCTCTCCACAGCTACCTGGAAGGAGGATGTAGTGAGGTGAGGTCAGTCTCTAGTCTCAAATAACAAGTGATAGAACAAGAGGAAATGGCCTCAAGTTGTGCCAGGGGAGGTTTAGGTTGGATACTGACACTTGGGGACATGGATTAGTGGCCTTGGCAGTGCTGGCTTAACTCAATGATCTTAAAGGCCTTTTTTAACCTAAATGATCCTGTGACTCTGTAAACCTAAACCCCTCCATGCTCCACAGCTCCACCTGTGCCATGGTGCCCCTTCCCAGTGAGGGGACATTAACTGTGAACTGGTGCCAGTCACTATCACAAGCTCAGCCTCTGGCCATGCATTGATTCCCCTATCCGGAGTGCAGGCAGACAGGCTGCCTATTGCCAGCGTGGTTGGATGCTGCTCCCCAGCAGCTCCCTGCAAGCTCTAAATGCTTCCCTTGGGAAACGTGTCACTCAAGCATCTATTTGCTCATGGGTTTCCCATTCCTTTAGTGTTCTCCATGTGCTCCAGCAGATGAGTCCCTGTCTCTGCCTTCCCCCTATTTACATCAGTGAGCTTTCACGCTCTAACTTTGGGCTGTTCATGCAAATCCTTCCTATTAAAAAGAGAACCCAGAAAAGACCCCAGACTGTGCCTCTGGAAACTCACCCCCAGCAGCAGAATCCCGTTTCCTGAGTCAAAGCCAATTTTCTCTCCTTTGTACTGCTTTTCCACAGTTTCATCCCATAATTGCTAATACGGAGCTTTCCGTGCACGCTTTGAAAACACAAACCCCACCACACTGCATCTCTTTTATCCTCCCAGGCAGGAGGAAACCCAAACACCCCTCGGATATCAAGGATAGATTTCCAGTTTATCAGTCCAAACCAAGACCATGACTCCGCAGTTTTCCTGTATCCCCCATCCCTTCCCAGGCAACACTTGTGCCCCCCCCCCCGCACCAATTCCAAATCATTCCCTTATATCAGTAGGTTGCTTTGCAGCTCTTACCCCCTTCAGAGAGACAGAGCAGATCAAAAGCATCACTTCACATTTCTCACAAGCTAAATAACACTTTCTGTGGTCCTTCAAGTTCACCCTTCCCTAAATCCTCTCTGTGTATGCTTTCCCTGCCTCAGCTTCAACCACATCCCCAGGAACACTTGCCAAGATCCCATTTCCCACTGCATGACCAAGAACATTTCCCTCTCCATCACTTATTACCCCCTTGAGGTCTTGTAGGTTGACATCATTCCTCTGCTGCACCAGCTCTCTTCCGTGCCTTTACCCATGCAGCCCACAACTGCTTTGGTGGAACAGGAGATCGCTGACGCTGCTGATGGGAGCAGTGATTACAGGGATGCTCTTGTATTGCTGTGTTGGAGTCACAGATGGAAGCAAAAGCAACTGTGAAAACAGGACACAGAGGGTTGCAGCAGTGTTCATGGTTGGCAGTGTGTGTTTTGGGGAAGGTGCCAAATCACCTCTCTACCCACGTAACAGCAGTCCCAGGGGCAGGACCCCTCCGCAGTCCCCATCCATCTCACTATATCCCAACACACTCCATTCTCCCCTCTCCTGGAGAAACAGCCTTCAAAAGGGAGAAGGATCTTTGATCTCAGTCCCCCATCCCTGCTTAAAAGTGGCCGATTAGGCAAACAAAGGCAAGGTTTCATCACCCAGCTCATTGCTTAAGGAGCTGCTCACTAACACCCATTTATCTCCCCATTCTATGAACAGGGCTGAGATGCTCCCCACATCCATCCCCTCCGCAGACACATCTTGATCTCTCCGCAGGCTCATCCCCACAGCCCGCGTCCTTCCCGGAGCTGCCCTCCATCCTCTTCCTCCTTTGTGCAAACAGAATCGAAAGAACTGTTTAACAAATCAGCCATTACCTTCTCTCATGTCACCAATTCCCCGCTATCAGGTCGTAATTGGCCAATTTTCTCTTTTACCTTCTCCCTGCTCTGACTCCGTCTCGGGGAGCTCTGATTGTGTGTTAAAATATCCTCCCTAATTCACTGCTCAATCTCTCTTTCTGCTCTTCTAATTGCCCTTTTAACTCGCTTCTAATTTCTTTATAAACCTCCTAATCCTCTTCCTGCACAAGTTGTTTACACGCACCACGGAATGTATATGTATTAGCAGATGTTCCTGGGTAAATAATGCACAAAAGGATATGACTGCTTCACGCAAGCTGCAATTACTGCTTTGCCTCACAATAAGCCCTGTTTAACCCTCCTATTTAGGGCACACGCCCCTGCTCTCGCTGCACATCTCCAGGCTATTTCACTCCTGCTGCAGAACATTAACACCAGCGCAGCTCACCCGCTACCTCCTGGGTAAGAGAAGGAAGAATTAGAAGCAAAAAGAGACTCGAAGGATAAAGGGAATGGTGCTGCTTTGTCCCAACAAATCCCGGGTGTTTCTGGGAGGAATGAAACACAGCAGCTACACGCCTGGAACACAGAGGCATAACCCCAAGTAATAAACAAATATGATAGTCTCAGTGCTTGTGATTTATGGACAGCTTCCCGCGCTCCCTGCTCCCAGGGAGTCGTGTCAAAGCCCTCGTGCTGCAGGTCAGGCAGGCGCTGTTTGTTAAAGGCTTCCTAAAATCACTCAGAATTCCCTTTCTCCATCTCTCCTCGCAATTTGTTTGCTGTCTCCTTCTCACAAAGCACTGCGGTGCCCACCAGATGCTTTGGATTTAGATGCCAAAGGGTGATGCTAAATCACGGGTTTGAAGTTACACACCTCATACAGATGAAAAACCTTGGGTCATCGCCCAGGGAAAGCAACCACAGGTCCAAGTAGAAGTCAATGCTTTGCATCCCAGCTCTCCATCTTGCTGAGGGACGAAAGGCATCGCTGGTACTTGGAAGCTGTGGGAGATGGGAGCTATTTTGTACTTACAGCCAATGCTTACGGAGGCACCTTGCTGCTGCCTAACTGCCCAAATCATGATTAACAACAATGGTCTGGCCACCTGAACATCTCTGGCCATAGCATCCGTGTCTGTCACCTCCATCCTGCCAAAACCAGGTCCTGCTGCACCCTGCGAGGGGCCTGTACCCGTGCTGAGCGCCGAGCCTGCCTGAGCCTGCCATGGGGACAGAAGATTAAAACAGTGGAGAGGGAGGAAAACCAGAATCCAATGGGAACAGCAAGAGCTGCTCTGCCATGCAGGGTCAAAAGCAAATCGCTGCTATTAAACGACAGAACTGTTCCTATGGCAGAGGGCGGCTTTCCCAGGCCATGATGGAATAATGAAACTCTTGGCCATTTGCTGACTCACCTGGAAAGATTTCCATTTCTTCCCCTGCATCTGCCCACTTTATTTCCCAGAGAAGCTGATCCCATTCCCAGCAAGGATTCCCATCCCCAGGGATAGATTGGGTTTGCTTCAATTTGAGTGCACCAGCTCCATTCAATCCCCTTCTGCTCCATAGCTCCTGTGGGCAGGTACCGCAGCATCCTCAGCCCAGGACTTTGTGCCGCACCTTCCCCACCTCATAGCTGAGATTTAACACCTCTGCTTCAAGCCTAGCAGCGTGACTTGGGTATATTTTTTCTCCTATAGACCTGATTTCTCAATTGTGCATACAAATTGTTCTCCCTGGAGAAGGTTTTCATCATTATTCCTTCAGTCCATCCTTCCACAGCTAAAATAGCCCGCAATCAAAGGTCTTGCCTTCTCACAGGTCTTCTCTAAAGGAACGCTTCTAGGTGGGCTGTCTCATGAGCTGCCTCGCGTGCCCTCACGTCCTCTGAATGAGCTCTGTTTAACCTTCCTGGGAGCTCACAGAGTTTCTCCATTATTCTCAATTCACCTCATTCCCAAATACACAAATTGAAAAAAGAATAGGATTGAGAGGAAGATCAGAGCGGCCCATTCGGCACAGAGCCTGCCAAAGGGTCCGAGAGGGACCAACGTGCTCAACCCATCACTCTTTGCCTGCAGGGTACCGTTCCACAGCCCCATCTCCACTGCCCCTGTCAGTGGAGAGACCTCACCATGTTTCCAGGGGTTCCTGATAGAAGGAGACCATGGAACACTTGTTCCTCTCCAGCTCTTATGCTTTTCTTAATGCACAGCTAAGGGAATCATAGAATGGTTTGGGTTGGAAGGGACCTTAATGCTCATTCAGCTCCAACCCCCAGCCAGGGGCAGAGACACTTTCCACTAGAGCAGGTTGCTCCAAGCCCCTGTGTCCAACCTGGAAGCATCCCTGCAAAGGAAAGCAGCACGTGGAGTGGCAAAACCACATCCTTGACATCGTGGGACAACTTCTCACCTCATCCCTGCATCTACTTAGCACGTAGAAAGCAAAAGGAAACAAGAGAACACACACATATGGAGCCCCCGTTAAACCTGAACTAAATATACCGTGGGATGCTAACAGCCTGCCTCAACACGCTGGCACTTCAGAGGCACGGCAGGACCCCAACCACTCTGTGTGTTGGGTGGCTGGAAGGGTTTTCCATAGAGCAAACATGGGAAACCTCCGAAATCCCCCTCTGGAAGTGCTGTGAACACTGCTGCCAACACAGCACTGCCCTGAAACATCAGTGCCAGCCTCCGGATAGCAAAGAGACACCAAGCAGCCCTGCCTGGCAGCGTCTCCTTCTGTGATGCTCCATCTTCCCGTGTCCTTGTAGGAGCCTCTTCCCTGGAGTGCTGGGTGGGAAGCAGCACCAGGACCAACACACACAGCACACAAAGGCTGCAGAAGCTCTCGCCATCAGCTCCATGGATCTCCGGGAAGGGAGATGGGAGCTTTCAATATGAACACAGTGAGAGATGAAGCAAACACATAGGAGAAGCAGCGGGAAGGAGAGCGTATGTGCAGGCTGGAGCGGGTGTGTGCAGCCTGGTAAAGGGGGGAAGTGAAAGGGAAAGGTGGTCGTGTTTGACTCAAGGATGAAGGAAAGCCAGCTGAGAAATTATTAGAGGCAATTATGTGAGCAGAGTAGATGGAAAGTAATCCCAGCTGCAGGGAGCAAGGGAAGGGGGGTTGGAAGAAATCAGGATGTGATTCAAGGGGGCCCAAGAGGAAAAGCACAAGAGCAGCGATGACCTGGTTTGCAGATGGATCTGTTCCTGCTTGGATGCTGAAGCCCAGCCTCACCCAGCACACTCTGCTCTCCAATGGCTTGCGTGACTTCTTCCCTGGCTGGTCCAAGTGTCAGGCACGTGCATCATCTGGGAATCACATTTGCCTTAACAGCCCTCACAAATACAAGTGCAAACAAGAATTCCCTATGAACGTGAACTGTTCTCCTTCCAGCACAGCTGGGTTTCAGCCCAATGTAATTCCCTGTCCCTGGGTGTCAATATTGGTGACAGACGCTAATCACTTCATTGCTGTTTTCCCTTCTTCCTTATTTTTCACCTCTCTGGAAATAAAAGCCAGTTCATTTGTGCTGGTTCTGATCATTCCGAGTCATGCACTAAATACAACAATTCCCAAACAGGTTTCTTTCTCTTTCCCCTCCTGTGTAGCTCCCCCCCCGTGTTACACCAGCTACAGAAAAACCAACAACAGCTTCAAACACTAGAGCAAGAACAAGCAGCAGCTCCCACATCAAGTCAGCTCCCAGCTCCTCAGGCTTCCAGCACATCTCAACACAGAACTAGAGCAAAAGGGCAGATTATTTAAAGCCATTGCATGTAGGCCAATTTTCACTGCAGTTCCTTTTGGCTCTGATTTCCAGGCCCCAGTGGAGTGGTGAAGTCATGAATAAATGCAAGTAAACTGAGCTTATCCACTCTTATTTTGAGCACTGGAGTTTACTCACCTCATGCTGCTTCAGCTGGAACACCAAAAGGTAAGTTTAAAGGGAAGAAAACCAGAGAGGGAAAGCAGGGATAATCTACTGCTGCCCTTGCCTACCGACACAGCAGGGCCAGCACGCAGTAAAGGCAGGGCTGGGATGCTGCAGACCTGCAGCACTTCATGCTCCAGATATTGAACATATGCAGTTATCTCCTGGTGCTGTTGAAGGGCTGGAGCTGGTCCCCTGCTGTGTGATGGGCAGGATGAGGCTCCCCATTCCCCTGCTGTGTATGAACTCAGCTGAGCAGGTCTTACCTAAAACACTGCACGCAGAAAGCATCATTTGAGGAGGAGACATCCTCAATGGTCTCCATCAGAAGGTGTTTGGTGGAGAAGGGATGGATTCTGGTTGAAACCTTCCAAACTGAGCTCCAAATAGAGCCTATATTGGGAGTTTAAGAGGTCAACATCAGTCCCAGAGCACTGTGCATGGCTATCAGCATCCTTCCAGTTAACAACAGAGGACCAACAGCCAAACGCTGCTTATCTGAGGGCTCTCCCCATGGACACAGCAAACTGAAGATGCTTTCAGAGCAGCACTGCAAAGGGTGTGTAATGAACTAAAGATGCTAAATACCACATTCTGCTCCTCAGAGCTGGGACTGTAATTACCCACTCACCTGGTTTGTTCAACCTACAAGAGCTCTACCCAAGAGCATTGGAGCCTGCAGACACCCATATAGACAGGATCTGAAGTCTAGAGTGATAAATCCATTATGATTATCACATTGAGGAATAAATAAAGGAAAGAATGAAAGAAAGAAAGAAGGAAAGACCAACACCCTTCAATTTCATCCCTCTGCAAGCATCCCTTCCACTCAGCTTTGACCACAGCAGAGCGACTGCCACACTTGTCAACTCACGGTCACAACAGCAGCGAGAGCCAGTTTCTTCAAAGTTCAAAGCAAATGGTAATAATGGAGTCCCTGCATTCCTGCTGTGTTTCTAAAGAGATGTTTTCCTCCTGAGCTCTACAGCATGGCAGCCTTAATCTGGAATTTCTTTTTAATCATAGCAGGAGTCCCAATTAACGTGTCAGGTAATCGTTCAAGTCGAACCAGAGCTTCGTGGCTGCAGCAAGGCAAGGAAAGGCATAGGATCTAGGGATGGATCGGGACCAGGAGCACACCTGCATGACACCACTGGCCTCACACCCTCCTCAGCGCACTGGGGTATGGGGAGAGCTTCTCCTCTGCAATATGAACACACAATCAGGTCCTTAAGCAGCAGCTCCAATGAACAGCACACGGTGAGGGCGAGCACGCCGGCACGCCGTCAAGCGCCGAATTGCTTCTACACGCACCTTCCCAAAGGAAAAGAAACCCCATCACAAGTCACTCCTGCCTCAATCTGCAGGCGTGTAATCCAACACATGTGCTTCCAGCGCAGGCAGGGAGGGGGACCTGCCACTGACCTACTTTCTTTTGTAGCTGGAAGTGCTGATCGCTATGCAGAACTCAGCGAGCAGGCAGAGGCTGTCATTGGGGTCTGGCTTCACCTCTGCCTTACACCACTTCTTACAGCGCTGCAACCACCAATTCCAGCCCAGTTACTCCCGATTTATACCGGTCCCGGTGACAGGATGCTCTGACCTCGTCCTGCCTGCAAGCAAGGAAAAGTGCTGCCTGTCACACAGTGGGTTTTGGCCAGGGAGGGAGGTTACCTGCAGCCTTTGGAGCTAAATGCTACGCTTACCCTGAGGATGATGCTGTGGTCAGCATACCCTGACAGCCTGAGCTGAAGCAGCATGCAGATGGCCTTACTCTCATCTGTTTCTCATTTTTCATTCACAAGGAAGTTGGGTCCAAGTTTGGCTCTGCCCTGACCTGGAAAGAAAAAGCTCCTTAAAATCCAAATATACACATAGAGAATGTTTGGATTTTATCCTGTGCTATGGAAAACTCGGGCTCACAAGCTCTGGAACACACAGGTTTCCATCCTCAGGTATAGCAGAACCAGTGCGTGTGGCCAACCCTCCTCCTGCTCCCTGCGGCATCTCCTGTTAGGATGCTGGGAAGCAGCCCTGAGGTTTGGGAGTTGCAGGCTCACCGCAGTCGCTGGGGCTTGTGTAAATTGGTCTTTGGAGGAAAGCAACTCCTTCTCCTTATGCAAAACCACTCTTTAGTAACCTACTAAAGAGCTTCCCCAGGATTTCTCTTCCCTGTGCTCCCAGGTAAAACACTGCTGCCTTGATTTTGCAGATGTGGAGATAAAAGGCTGTTAATGTTTAACTTGCATCCTTCAGACCTCGCCAGGCAGTTATGTGAAACAAGCCTCCCCTTCTGCAACGGCTTAAGGATGGACCATTTTAATTGATTAGCTTGCCCATTATGGATAAGCAAAATAACAGCCTTGCAATTGAGCTTAGGTCCTTGAAATGCAAAAAGACATCAGCCTGCAGTGCATTTGTAAGCCTCGGAGGCTAATTCCTACCCTTTCTGCTGTTCCGCTCTCCCAGGCTGGGATTTACCTAAGCACACGGGATGCAACTCTCCACCAGGCAGGGGGGGGATTGCTTCACACTGACATTCAGTCAACAGATTCTAATGATAAAACTGTTTCAAATCTGCACTTTGATTAAAATCAAAGCCATGGAAAAATCATGCTAAGGTTCATCTAATGAATTTTCCTTTCCAAGACTTTAGCATAAGGCTGCCAAGGACTAAATCCGAGGGGGTAAAGCTAAATTTGATAGTCTGATAGTCGCGTTCACCCCAAGTCGAGCAGGCTTAGCAGTATGAATAAATCTGGCATGGCCACCAAGAAAATAATCCCATCTCTTTAGCAGCATCAGTCTGCTGGGGAGAGGATAAGAGGCACTGGAAGACAAAACAACAATCTCAAAGTGCATATAGATGAAATTAAAGGTTGTAGGTAATTAATTGTTGGATAAGATAAATCAAATCTCTGCTAAGCTAGAGCCGTGTGAGTCAGAGAAATCAGAGAGAGAAAACACGCTCATCACTCAGTCCACCTCTTTACCAACACATGTTTTCTAGCATGTGTCCGGTGTAGGTTTCGCTTTGTTTTTTCAAGTCAATGAATCAACTTTCCTGATATTCAGCCTAATGCCAAACAGGAGCTGTTGGCATTTTCCATGGATGAATAAATAACCAGTAATGGCACGGTCTCGTGAGATGGTCCAGGAAAAGCCTGGGAGAGGTTTCCCCAGTACATGGGTGGCTCAGTCACGCTACCCAATGCTTCCTGACAGAATACATACATCTGTGTGTGCATCTCTATATATATCCCGTTACACCGACGCCAACGATAGCCACCCATCCTTCACCTCTCCACTGATGCTTTTTTGACTGCTGCTCGTATCTCCCCTAAATACCAAGTGACTTGTTTGGAGGAGAGCTCATTTCTCCTGGCACCCTTACCTCACTCTTAGCAACCTTCTATTTCAAGTCACAATCTGTTGCAGCAAACCAGCTTAGGAGTATATAAACAAGCTGCTATGACCCCGCTGCAGGAAGGGGAGGAAATGGCCTATGCTTTAAAGTCATCTGCCTCCAATAATTAGAAGCAAGTAGACAAACATGAAAGCAATGACACTTCAATGTTCTGTTATTTAAAGGGTACCCTCGAGTCCCTGTTTAACACCTGGATATGCAGATCCAATGCAATTAGTCAAGCAAAGAGGAGGCTCACCTGCCATGGGAGGGGGTCACAAGCATTTTCACCATTGCTGTTACATGGAAGAAGTACATTGGACTTTTTTCCTTTCTATTTTAAACCTGTCTTTGTTTCCTAGCGTGCAATATCAGCTGCTTCTCACATCAGAAACCCTGAAAGGTTCTTATTAGTCCTAATGCTCCACAGAACAACGAAGAGGTAACAGCACATATGTTCTGCTCTGCCCCAAAGACTGGGAAAGGGAGGAAAATCAGCTCTCCTGCAGCAATGCAGCTAAGCTTTCACCTTGCTTCTACCATAGGCAGCTGCTGCTGAAGTGAGCACATCTATGCACAAGGAGCAGCCCCTGCATCACTGGCCTGAGAGGGGGAAGCTAAAGGTCCCATAAAGACAAATGGGAAGGTTTCTTTGGGAGCTGTCAGCAGAGGAGACTGTCTCCTTGTGAAAGGCAAAGCCAGGCTCTGCTTTATTCCACCTCCCAGACGGGAAGTGGAGGAAAAAGGCAAAATCAGCACTACCATCACACCTGGGAAGCCTGAAGAGCTGTGCGGTTTAAACCGGAATGGGGCACATGTCTCCCATTAGGATTGCCTTGACATTACACTCGCAAATAACCCTCAAGTGCTTTTAGTGTAAAAGCCTGAAACTTGTTTGCTGAGGGACTCATTCACTGCAGTGGCCTGAGCAGGGAGCTGACTTCTCCATAGCATCCCCCTTTAGGGAAACACAACGCCAAGGAGAGCAGGCACTCAGCACTTCCAGGGAGAGATTAAAGAGGAAAATTAGCGAAGCTACAGCTTATGCCCATACCAATAAAAGCAGGCATTTACCACCACTTTAATAATTAAAGAGATTTTTCACTAGTGACCAGGTTGTCACTGACTCATCGCACAGCCACCCATTGCACATGGCTTCCCAGCGGGCTGCAGGGAGGAGAGGAGGAAGAAGAGCAGAGGAGAGACACAAGAGAGAAGGAAGGAGAGGAGAGAGGAGGAAGAGCATCCTGCTTTTCCCAGGAAGCTCTGACACAGTTTCTTCTGGGGTAGGACCCAAAGGTTTGTGTTGAACAATTATTAGTTACACCATGTAATACCAACTGCATTAAAATACAGAGACTTTGGGAGCAATTATCCCCCAAACCAGGCAGCACAGTGCAGGCAGGCAATTAGGCTGCATGTTACGAGGCAGAAGCCAGGCATTAGCACACAAGCCGGCTCGTTGTGCACCGCACTTAGTGTATTTACAACACATGACCTAATAGTAAAAGCAATAATTAGCTACTATTAATACCAATGGAAGGAAACAGAGGAGAAGGGAAGCTGCACCGCTAAACACAAGTTATTTATGCAGAGGTGGGTAATGCAAGCCAAGAGTAAAGACGGAACTGTGTTGTGGCGTGACTGCGCTCATCCCAAGCTCCAGATGTGGGAAGAGGGGATGGGATGGTCCATGGATGAGGGGTGGTCTTTGGAAACCTCTGCAGCTGTGTCATGGGCACTCCTGTTTGCTGGGAGGACAAGCACTCCAGGCTGAAGTAGGTGGATTTGAGTCCAACCTACTTTGCCACACCACATATTGAGCTCATATGTAATAGCAGCTTTCCATGGAGAACCTCTCCCAGAATTCCCAAACGAGATTAAGTCATATGCAAGCTGCTGAGGGTAAAACAGAGGGATGACAGCCTCCCTCTTTTTACTTATCCAAAGTACTTCCAGGCAGTCAGGCAAGGCAACAACCACACTGATGCAAACCAACACCACACCTTCTCTGAGAGCAAGAAAGAGGACTGGCTCCCAGCTTTTGTTAGGGAGAAGAGGATGCTTTCATAATGCAGCCCTTTGTTCTGCTGGAGAAATTCAGCTGCTATAAATTCATTCTCCTGGTAAATGCTGCAGTTATCAGGCATTTTACCACGGGATTCCTGGTCTCCTAGTGAAGTTAAATGCAGTGCCATTACGGCAGCACTTTAACGTGTAAATATTACATTCCCGCTTCTTTAGGAGATGTTCATTTAGTGAAATAAAATCCTGCTAGTAAAACACCTGATCAAAGCCTTCAGCTGAACTGGCCCAGTAATTGCTCTAGGACTGGAGGGAGTCCAATGACTGGTTGCAATTTATAACCACTTTACAAGGGGAAAAAAAGTCTACCTTGAAGCATCCGCTGAGGACCGAGTTGCAGATGAGCTCATGGAGTCCATTTACATCGCAGCTCTCTGTACCACTAAGTGGCCACTAATTCGTGCTGAATTCCTTTGTAATTCTGATGGAATCGCATCTGACAATCCCATAAATAGCCAAAAAAAAAAGAGAAAAGAATAAGGAATAACGTTGCTACAACAAGGAGTAAAAAAGCAAAGGAATGATTCATCCTTCATGGTGAGACATGCCCTTTTCCATCATCTCTACTCACCCAAAAGAATTCGCCCAGCCCAAATTTCACAGCCAGGGCTGGCAGACACCGAGTTGTAAAGGGGTCACTCTCCTGAGCCACACACAGTTGCAGTTGGAGGGAAGCACGGTTAAAACATGAAGCTGTGAAGGAGCCTAAAAGACAATTAAAGCACGGAGATGAGCTGCCCAAGGGAGGCTGCAGGAAAAGCTTGATGAGGATTCTGCTGCAGGCAGGGGGCTGCATTAAGTGACCATCATCTCCGCTGTTATTAACAATCCGAGGGTGGTGGTTGGAATGGGCCAGAGAGAATGAATGTAAAATAGGGCGATTTTAACCCTTTCAGTTCACCACAGAGAATCAGGGTGAGGAAAAGGAGGGGAAAAGACCATAATGCAGGAAAAAAGCAGAGTCATAAGTGTATTAGAAGGCTACAATCCAGCTGGAGATGTTTAACATGGCAGAGCAGAGTTCAGGATCATGTCAAAGAGATGGAGGGGTGGGATCTATATAGATTAAGAGGTTTGGTGTTTCCTTCTCCCTGCACTGAGGGTGGATGCTCCCTGCTTTCTGGAGCCAAGGGGTAAAGGTGGGCTTAGGCTCTCTGCATCCCCTGGCTCCAGAAAGCAAATGCCCTGGTTCCTGGAAGAAAACTGGCTTCATGACCTTCAACAGCACAACCTGGTCCAAAAGGGCTGTATTAGAAAGGCCACGATCCATTTGGGTAGCACCGAAATCAAAGCACCAGCTCAGCTGAGCCTCCACACAGGCAAGCTTTGGAGGCAGCAGATTCCCCTCCTGCCTCCACGTCATCCGTAGGAGAAGAGGAAATAACTGGGATATCTCCTCATCTTGTTCCATGGACCCGAGAAGCCCGGAGACGATGGAAAAAAAGAGCTGTATTTTGTCTGCCTCAATTAACCAAATAGCTTGAAACTTTGTTATTTGCCTGGCACCAGTAGAAACAGGGCCCATATGCTGAACTAGAACAAGAACTTGAGGAATCGCTGCTTCAGCCGTGAGATGCCAAAAGCCAGATGGGGGATTTAGAACAGCGCAAGGCTGGCTTTAACGGGCAGGGGCAGCTACAGCACAGCGTGTTCCTGGAAGGAAGCAACAGCCAAAGCCATGGGAAAGGGTTAAAAAGAAAAGCAAGGAACTTTCATCACGCGCTCCTTGCCTTGCACTGAATTAACATCGGCATCAGGAATCGGACAACACTCCGGGCTGCCTGGAAATTGTTTGTGCACTTCCAGTACGCCCGTGGCCATAACCTAGACAATATACGTCCAGTGTGAGGTGATTATCGAATGAATTAAAGGAGCAGATGCATTAGGAGGAGATGAAGCCCTGTTCTGTTCTCCTCCCGAGCAACGCTTCAGGACCAGCTTCACCCAAACAGCAATAGCATCACCAGAAACATAACTGGCTGAGGCTTCAGCCCTTTGAGAGAGCTGAAGCTGAGTTGCATGGGTCTGCTGCAAGGCAGAGGGACATCCAGCGTGAAGCTGCACATTGAGATTCCCACTGGGTGCCATAATTATGGATAGGGAGTAGCAGCAGCATCTCTCCTTAAAGCTGTTAATAAAAGTTCACCTTCACCAGCCAAACCCATTCCTCTTTCCTAAAGACTGGAAGAGATTTTATAGCAGATTCATCACCTCCACCCTTTAATTCTATTTTTGGAGTCTATTGAACCTTTGCATATGTTGGAATGAAAAGAGTCTATATTAACACAACCACTTCTTTGTTACTGTAATGAGAGCCTCGAAACCACCACAAAGAGAAACATGCCTTTTAGCAGCTGAAACAAATTATTACAGCAACTGGGTCTTAAAAGGAATTTCAAGTAAAAATATAGTATTGCATGGAGTTGTTATGGCAACTGATGCTGTAGAGTAACTGCACTGGGGCAAGTTTTCCTCCTTCCATCCTGCTCAGCAAAGTCTGGGTAAAACTTTATGATAAAACTCTGCCTTAATTAGTCAAATAAGTCATAAATATAGCTTATCCCAAATTCCTTAACATTCCAGCCTCATGCAGCCTGTGTGCAGCTAGTCTGCTAATGAGAAAATATATCTACTAAAGCCCCACTTACCATTAAAAATCCTATCCAATATTTTTCTAATACAATTTATCAATTTAAACACGTCGCACAATGTAATATCCCGCAACATTCCATTAAAATGATAAATAGCCATGGAAAAAACAAGGGATTAAACATCCTGTAATGTAATCTAGCAGTATTTAAACATAAATAAACCCATAAAACCTGGATGGGGAAGCATACAGTATTTGAGAGCAAAAAGAGTGCAAGTTCAGCTACTGCTCCCTGGATTGGAGTATTAATAGGACAGGAAGCAAGGCAATGAGAAATGACAGTCAACTTCAGAGGATATAAAATGTCCATTAGGCTTTGTTATAAGATTACATCAAAGCAGTTCATGTGTTTTAATCTGGGGAAAGAGAAAGCAGCTACTTGGGGTCTGTGCCTGGGGGCTGCCTCTGTGTACTGAACCAGACAGTTTGCATAATGAACAGCTTTTATTCAATCAGGATTTCGGAGCCCAGAGCTCCCACTCAATGGGCTCCAGCACAAATGGGCTTGGAAATTGATGCTATTCTTCAAGCTCCACCTGCTGGCTCCGGAAGAATCATGGAATCAAGGAATGGTTTGAGTTGGAAGGGACCTTAAAGCTCATCCAGCTCCAACCCCTGCCCCAGGCAGGGACACCTTCCACTAGAGCAGGTTGCTCCAAGCCCCTGTGTCCAACCTGGCCTTGAACACTGCCAGGGAT
>JANHGB010015107.1:0-12014 GCA_026283785.1 Coracopsis vasa | reverse complement strand
GTCACAGTTGCAATTGTATTGATTTTTTCTGTTCGATAAAATAGAAATTCTTGTATACGTTTTAACCTTCACTAATGTATTTGAACACAGAAATGTTTCAGATGTAATTTTATCTTGACATTAAGAATACAACACTATGTCAATACCCCAAGCAGAAAGTTTACATACAAAGACTGGCACCAGCCCCTTCTTTCTGTCTTCTGCAATGGCTTTCTTCAAAGTGTCACCTCTGAGGGAAAAGTTCTCATCCACAGGCAGAAACTTCATCTTCACAAGAGAAATCAAGCCAGCCTTTTCTACAGAAGAATGTGCCTTAAAAAAAAAAAAGGTAAGAAAGCAAGCTGTAAAGCTGAATAGTTGTGATAAATTATGGCCTTATAAAAGACAGTGGTTGGAAGAAAAGCAGAGATAAGGTCCTTATAATGATATTATAATAATAATAATCCATATTAATACAAGTCTGAAAGTTTCTTCCTTGCATGTAACTAAAAAAAATAATACACTGTAATTCCAAGGAATGCATATGCTCCATTTGTTTGGGTACTTATCTCTAAAATATAATCACAGGCATCCTCATCTTGCTTTTGGATGGCCACTTATCAAAACTCAGATCTTAAAAGAGCCTCTAAAAATGGATCAACCTCAATTTATTCCTTTCTCCCTGCCATAAGAAGATTAAACCCCCCTGAAGCATGCCTACTTCTGGCACTACTCCCTCACAAGAAAAAGCCCTTTTAGTTATACCAATAAAAAAACAGCATGAGCGTCTCTCTCCTGTTTCAGCTTTCACAGGGGAACAGACTGTTCAAGACTCCAAGGACAGAACAGGTTTGCAGGCAGAGGCACAGGACTGTGTAGATACTTCCTCCACAAACAAGCACAGAGGCCTAGAGTGGAAGCCACAACCAGGAGCAGCGCTGAGGTAATGCCCTGAGTGTGCCTGTCCCTGAGTGGAAGGAGGATGTGAAGCAAAAAGAGTTGAAGCAGCATGAGATCAGCACCTCACTACTGGAGTAAGGCTTGGTGAAAAACAGGAAGGAAATGCAAAACTGAGTCACATAAGACAGTGTCTTGAGAACTGCTGGGACCCTACAAAACCTCATCCAACAGATTTCGTTTCCCCATCTGCAGAAAATAACATTAGAGGGATTCATTCAGGCTTGTACAGCATTCCTGTTTGTGTTCTTCCCTTGGAACAGAAAAGCAAGTTCACATTGTATGACCTGGGTGAGGCAGCAGAAGCAAATTTGTTTTCTTTGTAAGAACCTACTTGATCAGATGCGTAAGCGACGAGGCGAGAATTGAGTGAGGACTCATCAGTGTCTGGCTCAGAAACCTTCATCTCCAGAATTCTGTTTTTCCTTGCTGCTAGCAGTGCAACCAAGGTTGATTCACTCACAGTGCTCTGCAAAGACATTGCTCATTTATTGCAACATATTGCCACTTCATTGCTATTTTATCAGAGATTTACTGAAGTCACTGAAGTGCTCAGCTGCCCGCACTCTCTTCTATTTCTACTACCACTTTTCTGGGATGTGATGGGAAGTCACTAGTGATGAGCAGCAATCTGGGCCAGCAACACAGAACAAAGCCTTTTAACTACTCTTCATTTTTATCATGCAGAACTGAGCTGGGTGGAGTAAATAAATCACATTTTTGTTTTGCTTTTCTACAGCTAAAATGTAGTGTCTTCCTTAAAAATCACAAACCTGAGCAAAGCTCCTTATAACACCACAGAGCCTCAACACTGATTCCAGGGCATACTTGCTCAGGCCTTATGAAAGGAGATAAATGTTCAGGCTTTGATCTTGCAACTTGCAGACACAAAGTAGACATGAGAAAAAGAATATCTTGTGTGGCTAAGAACTGCTGGCAGAAGGACAGTGACAAAGATTCCTTCTCTAATCATGGAAGGATCACTTCAGTGATTAATTTGATGTGAAACAGTATGAAGGATACAAATCTGACTCTCATTTGGCCTTACTAAGGCCACAAGAGCACCTGCTCCTTGCCTGTAACACAATAAGGACTAAAAGCAAGAGCAACTCCTATTCTGTCATCTTCTGTATTTAATACTAAAATTTGGGAAAGCAGCGTCAAATTGGTATATTCCTCTAATCAGACCTACAGAGCAAATGTCCTTGGTTTTTCCTCCAGGAAAACTATCACCCAGAGGGAAATTCACTTGAGTGAAAACAAAACAAAACACGATGAAGCCATCTCTTGATTCCTCCTACCTGCAATACTCCTCCACCCACACTGTCAGGATGGTGGTGCAGGAATTTATCTGGAAGGCCCAGCATTTTAGCCAACCAATCCATCACATTCATTTCCAGTTCTGTACAGGCTGGACTGGAGGCCTAGAAAAAGAAAATAAAAAGAAAATCAGGCTGTAATTCCCCCTGCAAGCATAGCAGGAGCATAGCCCTTAGCTAGTAATTAATATGTGATATGTGCTTTACTTTATTAACACGTTTTAATTGCCTTGGGAGAAATCTCAGAAATCTCACCTAGACGCAACAAAGGCAGATGACAAGCTTTGTAGCATTGGATATATAAGCAGCTGTGTAATATTATGGCACATACCTAGCAGAACACAACACTATTGTAATAAAAGTTACGTTGTTTGGTGAGTTCTGTAATACAGACCTCTATGTTAAGGTTGCAGTTGAGGGTGAGCTCCAGCTACCTTGCTCATTACCAGTTGCTGTCGTGGAATACCAAAGAATCTCAGCAATCTCCTTAAAAGGCTGTTTTCAGATTACCTGCATCACCTCAGTGCTGAGCTTCTGAATTATCAATAATTTTAGAGTCATTAAAAAAATTAGAATCACAATGAGCCACTTGAGATAAAACCCTGGAACTGCAGTTCACCACCCAAGTACGTGCCCTAGGTCCCTAAAAGAAAGGGCACTGATACGTTTTAGGGAGACTTTTTGAAGAGCAGCAAAAGAAAGGTGAAAGCTGTCCTGCAGCGTCTAGCTTTCCACTTATGAAAGAATTGGTTTACATTGCAAACTTAACAGAAATCTATCAAAACTACATGGAGAACATGACAATCTATTTATTATATGTTTATGAGTTTTTACTGCTTTCTTACATGGAGACATACACCTAAAAATCTGGACAATTTTACCACAGCTTTAGAATGCTACTGAGGTATGTAAAGTCATAACCAAATAGCACCATGTAGCTGCTGCAGGAGGATACAAAGTGCTCAGATATTCTGGAACAGGCCACGAAACAATTATTTTCAGAACAGGAAAAATAAGAAATGTGTTCTCTCAAGGGAACAGGAGAACTGGAATGGAGCCCAACCTAACCTGCAGTCAGGGATGGTGGCTGCTCCATTGCCTGCAGTGCTTATGTAACAATCTCGGCACCAAGACTAAATAGCAAGAAACACTGCTTACAGTGGGATATACAAAGAATTAGAAACCAGACATTTCTAGTGATATATTTTCTTCATTCGTCTCTTACTAGTAGGTGACATTTGCTCTTATATATTGTATTTAATTTTTTAAAGTGACATTTTTCATTTATGCAAACAACATACAGTTGGTTGAAGTAAATAATTATACTGACTCACTGAACAAGAAAGAATGACCATGACCTGCTCCTGCACAATACACACAGGAGATGAATATTTAAAATAATAACAACAACAAAATTACCCATGTGAATCCCAAGCAGTTAATTGCATCAGCTAACATATCTCCAAGGAGTGAAGGCCAGGAAGTAAGAGCTGGAAAGTAGGCATGCATGTGTGGACTTTGCCAGTGGACTACCTAGAACAAAATTATTCAGAAGTATGAAAATGTCACAAAATTCTGCACAAGATGTCGCAATTAGCATCTGTTTAAAGGGATGGAAAAGGATCACAGCAACATGTCCAATATAGGTGCAATTATACATCTGCTAGCAGAAAGCTACAGAGATAATATTGACAGGAGTGCAGCATTAGCAAATGATAACACTGTATCATTATTAGATAAATTCCAAATTATAGCAAAAGCATTTATCTGAACTGAACAGGCAGACAAAGATTCTGAACAGGAAAGAATGGTCTTTTGAACATGGTACAACAGCTGAAATATTTATCTTTAAGGGAAATCCTTGCAACGAAGTTGCTCTTGCTCACTTTGTCAAACAGCTTGCCTTTAGCTACACACAGCAATTTACAGTCTACTCTATACACCTGAAGGAGTCCGTATGTGGGACACTGGCATAAGCGTGTTTAATGTAAATACCTCTCCTACATCAGACCGAGTTTCTACAAGCATCTATAAAGAAAAATTTAAAACATACTTCTTACATAAGCCATTTAATTAGCTATATGAACTCCCTTTGCAGAATCTGCAGTATTTATGTACAAAAGGAAGGAGACATTAACATTCAAAGAGCAGGAGTCACGTCTTGTGTAATGACCTTGGGCAAGAGATGTTTCACCTTGCTGTGCCTGAGCTTCCACATCTCTGAAATTGAGATGATGCAGTTCAGGCCTTGTGAAGCTAAATTCACCAGTGTCAGAAAATCATTGTTTCCCTCTAAGCAAGCATGAGTTATTCTTAATTTACAAAATACTTCAAAAAATATATTCAGCCTATGCCCTAAAACTGTAGATAGAAACACAACAATAATAGCCAGAATCCTTCTGTGGATGTATCTACAAGACATTCTACATTTTGGGTGCTTCACTTGTTTAGATAAGCGTTGTGCAGAACCTGTGCGTTCCCAGGATTTGGTGTTCACCCCAAGTAGTAATAGATTATTCCTGTCATGATTATACTTTATTTCTTACCCCGGGCATAATAATCTTCTCTATATCTCCAAAGATGTTGTCCCAGCTGTCTGGGTCCATTGGGGCAGAATCTGGCAAGTGGGCTCTCATGTAACCAGGCTGCACATCAGGAGTCACCCGTCTCTCTCTCACGTTGCTCAGGTATTGGCAAATGTAATCCACCATCTCTTTCCCTGGAAGAGGCAAACCCATGTTTTGAGTTTCAATTGTGGGAAAACTAACTAGTAGTACTAGTACTTCATGCAATCTTAGCATTTGACATGGCTTGGAATCCTGCTTCCAAGATAGCCACAGAAACTAACCTTCCTCCTACACTCTGCTTGTCCCACCTAATAACGTAGGGACACAGCTTCTAGAAAAGGCTTCATGGGAACAGAACAGATTCACAGGGTTATTTCAGTGTCCTCATTGAATAGTTCAAAAGTACCTTTAAAATACAATCAGGGTACAAGTATGGGTTGTTTGATTACTGAAAGGATAGATTTTCTTGCCTACAAAATAACTGAAACTGCATTTCACAGAAGTTAAAGTTTCATAATGCCCCATACTTCCCTGTCGTTACACCATACCCACTTTTGCATCCCCTGAAAAATGCTACACAATTCCACACCTTTTCTCCACTTCTTAGGCATCTCTTCGCACCCTAGGACCAACATTTGCTCCCCATCTCCAGAACTGTGCCAGTATCACTGAGGTTTCATGGTGTCAGCCAGGGAAGAGCCACTGTAACACCTTATCGCAAGTTTATTCAGAATCACAGCTTTGCAGCTATGCCACAGTATTTTAAATATAAGGCCAAAAAACCTAAGTTATCCGCTGACTCTAAATGCATTAACTTAAACTCAACTCTGGGATACAATTTACTCAACTGTGGGGACATTTTTGTCTCAGCCTCAGCAGATCTAAGCCTCAAGGACATGTGTACAAACGAAGAATATATATACCCCATACAAGTTTTGGGTACCACACCCAGCCCTATAACAGTTGATCTCTGTAAGCAAATGCTACCCATTTCCAAGAGCAGAGGATCACTCACCTCTCCGTCTGTACTCTTCAGGGTCCATATCGATTCCTTCTAAAAGCACTTCTTCAAGCCTGGGCCACAACCCTTCAGGTACTGCGGGCAGTTGGTCTGGTGCCCTGCTCGCTGCTTCACCCTTTATAGCTCCCTTTATCTCTCAGACTCATGCTTTCTGGAAAAGGTTTAACGTAGGCAGATTATTGGTGAGTGTTTATCTAACTCCTCCCAACTGAGGGCTTTTACAGTCTCTCATATGTTCTCATCTGTGCTCTTTTGATGTGTACGATAGTGTATCTCTAAGAGGAGCTGCCTCTGCGCTAACCCATTCCCATTTTTAAACAATCTTTCAGAAGTCTCACAGTAATCTATGTCATGAATATATGACACATTAACATCAGACTTGAGGGAGAGAAAAAGCTCAAGAGCTTCCAAAAGCAAATACAAGCATCCATGTTACTTTAGGACACCGAACTCCTGTGATAACAGTAGTCATTAAAACAAGGCAGCAGCATCTAACACATTTGACACCTATGCTGTCAAGTCTCTTGCTGCCAGAAGAAAAGGCATTGCAATTATTGCCAGTTGCAGAACTGCAATACAAAGCAGCAATGATCCTCTCTGTGGATTTCCTGTCCTTCCAGATCAGACCAGGTTACACTGCAGGGTAATGTTGCTCCACTCCTACCACCCTAGATTGCTGAACTGGGAAAATGCCTTTCTCCTCCACCACTGTGCCTCTTTTCTCATATATGTACTGGGATTTGGCCTTGTATCTCCAGAATTCCTCCAAGTCCTCCAACTGGATTGTTCTCAGTTTGGAAGAACAGCCATGTAGATTCCCCTTTGTTTCAGTTTCAGGACACAAAAATACATCCTGACCTCTTTGGCAGCACTACCTTTGACACTGGTTTGACTCAATGTTGAGTGCTTATCTTCACCAGAAGGACCTCACTTGCTCTACACTGGTATCAGGCAGCCCTGGGAAAAGACAGAGGTAGGACTTACGGATTAAGCACCAGAAACAGAAATTATTTTGTAGTACAATACATGCTCGTCCTATTTTTGTTATACCCTGTGCTCCTCCTTAGGGCTGGCCCTGTTTGAGAAAGGGTAGCTGCCTTTGCAGACCCTTTGCCCTGGCAGACCTTTTGTCTGATACATGGCAGCAGTTTCTCTGTTCTCATCATATGGAAGAGAACCGGCAGTCAGAACAGCTTTGGTTCTCTGCTTCATGTACTATAGTGTAGCCCAAACGCTTTCATTATTCTAGGAAGTTGTTACATCTTTCTCCACAGCGTACTTTCTACAGAACAGTGCGAAAACCTTTCCTAGATTCTGCTGTGATTAGATACTAAGACAGAACTGTTTCATAGATATGACAAAGATGCTGATACATGCTCATCAGATTAATATACTGAAATTAAAAGAAGAAAGATAAAAAGCACTGAAAGAGGAAGTGCAAGTAGTGCAGGAAAAAAATACTGTATGCATATTCATCTGCTTTATCTCGCATTTCTCTGGAAACATTAGGGAGAAAAATAACAAGCTGCCCCCACACTAAGTATGAGTTTATGAGCCTCTCTTGGCTTTGCTGTAAATGCTCCCTAAAAGGGTAAACAAAGAAGGTGAGAAGGGGCTAGCACCAAGCACAGGACTGACTCCGAAAGAGCTCAGAGTTCTCAGAAACTGTGATTGTACCTCATTACAAATAACTAACACATTACTTCAATATGCGGATGTCTGCTCAAGGAAAGCTGGTAGCTAATTACATTTATGACTTCAATTTGGAACAGCAAATAAGGAGCAATACTTTTAGCAATGTTTCCAGAGCTAAACTACACAGTAAATACTTCATGTGACATATCCCCTATGCCTCTGCTCAAAGGTGATAATTTCATCAGGCTGGTTTCTCATTCTGCGTAGAAGAGAACAAACAGCAGGTCCTGTTCGGAACTAGAATAAAATAGGTGATAATGAATTAGAGGTACGGTAAATATTGCTGGTGATAAGTTTCTGTTATAGCTACCCTGCACTTGGAAGGATTTTGTTACAGACAATAAGGCATAGAATATTTGCTCACAGGAAGCAGGATGAATAGAAAAGGTCCTTTTCATTGTTTGCTACAAAGGTCTGTGCCATCGAAACCGTGAGAAAGCTCCATTTGGAGGTGAACATTACCACTATCACTGCCCAGACCAACACTGAATTCTTATCGTTATGAAGAGTTCACAGAGATTAAACTGCAGTTACGTCTGTGGGATGTGAGGACAGAAACGTTATTTTGATCACAGAATAATTCAATTGGAGCAATGCCTAACCAGCATTTAACTTGACTAACTGGCTCCTGCACTCGCTAGTGACATAATGGAGTTTCTAAAAAAAAAGGTAGCTATTTCCAGTTAGTCACTGCGTAACGCTTGCTTCAAGTACCAGCTGAGCAGGATTACATACTTGAAAATAATAATTCTAAAAACCACCACCACAGCGTTTCCCCTTTTTTATATATTTTGATTCTTTGCCAATAATTTGATCTCAGTTTCCCAGTTGGGATCAAACTTGCCAAATTTTTACCAATACTAGAATATTTAGGATTTTTTCCTAACTGCCAATTCTATAAACCCAAATCAAAGTTTGAAGAAGGAAGGTTTTACTTCAGTACTGTGTAATGCAATTCTCTCCCCACACCTCCCCCCTACCTCTGAAGTCCATTCTAATCCTAAAACCAGTTTTTCTTATTTTCCTGAATGCTGACACAGCACAGCTTCGACCTTGATGTGCATACAAAACAATTGAAATGGAACTGATTCTACAATAGATATATGTGGAAAAGATATTTAATTGTAAAATAGAAAAAGTAGGCCAGAGTACAGTTTTAAGGGTAATTTTTCTGTGTACAGTATAGGTAAACTAGACTTTTTGCTTAAGTTTATATAAACAATTCCATAAAAGCAGTGAAACATGGAACAACAAAGCAAAGCACGAAGAGTTTTATCTTACAAAAAAAGGAATCTGCACAGTAGTTCAAAATTTAATGTAACACAGCACTGAACAATCTTAAGGCAGCTCAGTCTAAGCACAGGACTAGAAGCCAGGAACTCCTGAGATCTATTCCCAGGTTTGCCACAGATCCATGTGGTTCTTGGGCCAGTCATTTAACACTCCCTGTGTTGCACTTGTATCAGTTATAAAATTGAGACAATAACACTCACCTGCCTCAGGCAGTACAGTAAGGGCTCTTTAAAAGATTTTACAACGCTCTGAAGATGTAACGTGCTATATAAATCCTAACCATAATAGATCACTGCACAGACACACACAAACACAGTATCACAGTGAAGAAAGATGATGCTGGGTAAGAGGAGCATCACAACATAAAAAAATTACTTGTCCAATTGCATAATTAAAATGCAAAAGTCTGTTTAGAAAAAAAAGGTATCACTGAAATGATTTCAAGGCTATTGGGAAAAAGAGATCAATAGGAATACCCTAAAAGAACTACTATTCGTGTTCCAGTGGAGACATTCTTTCCTATGCATTACTGAACTTTTAAATGCTTGTGCATGAAAATTGTAAGACACAAAGTGAAGTTTCGATGCCTCCACTACCAAATTTTAAATCACATCTCGTATGTAAATTAAGATTTTTTTTGTTTTTAATTACAAATTACATTCTTCCAACAAATATACCATCCACAATTAAACTGGCTGCTTACTTCCAATGACATACAAGCTAAACATTTTCCTCATAATTTTCCTTATAATTTTCCTCATCTTTGCTGAAAAATACGTATGCAAGATGTATGTGTAGAAATTATAAAAACATGCAGCATATGTACAAACTGAAAAGTTTAAAAAATATTAGCTTCATATACATGTAAATCTACTTGGATATATCTGAAATTAAATATAAAAATTTCACCACCTAAAATAAAAAAAAAAAAACCAAAAAATGGTTTTCAGAGAATCTGAGACAACTACTTAAAGCTGTACAAAGATTTCCACTTGGAAATGTCTTATTCAGAGAAGTTTACGTTGTTACCATGTAGAAATAACTGTTAATTCGTTTTGTCACATAATTAATTTTCATGTTGTCAGCTTAAATCAACAACATCACCCTTAAAACTGTTCTGTTTTTCAGAAGTTAGATTCATACTAAAATCAAAAATTTCACAAAAACATTGGCTTCTCGTGTTTCTGGATCCCTTCAAAAAGATTTATCAACTCATTTTGAAACTGTAAAAAAACCAACTATTTACAGTATTTAATTTTAAATACTTTTCACAATTTCTAAATTCAGAGGTTTTATGTTACAAGAAATTAATGAGAGCTCACGGCTTAAGTCCAGTTATCAACTTGTAGCATCTTCTCTATCATGTAATCCTGCGTCTGTACCTACATAGTGTACAGTTCAAGATTGTACTGCAGGTTTTGGAAAGTAACAGGCTTTGCAGTATGTTCACTTTTATTAAACAGCTTCTTTATTAGTCTGGAGGCGGGTCATTGCCTCTAACTTCTGCCGATAGGCCTCTGCTTCTTGTTCTTTCTTTAGAAGCTGCTGACGATATTTTTGTGCTTCTCTGTTTGCCTCATCCAGCTGTTTCTGAAGAGTTTCTCTTTCCTATTAGAAACATAACCAGCAATATTTTGTCAAATAGATATCAAATACACATTAAAATGGCAAATTCTTTGCCTTTACATGCAGCTCAAGTGTTAGGATATCATGTAGAAACTGTTCACTTCTTACTCGGGCAAACCGAGCACTGCTTTGTAAATTAGACAGCAACTATCATACCAGACACCTCCCCACAATAAGGCTTTAGGTGGAACCATAGTAAACCCAAGTTTCTTTAGCCGCAAAGATATCAAGCAAGTCTTCAAGGGAAAAGAGTGAAATAAAAAGAGGAAGCACAGTGATCATATATAACATCATATATTTGCATTTCTCCAGTTACTCAATTCCCTTTGTTACTCTTGTAAATTGGAATCCAATCAAACAGGATTGTCCCGTTCTGTTGTACTTTCAGTCAGACAGTAGAATGAAAAACTGTTACCTAACAGAAGCTTGCACTGGAAAGTGACAACTGCCCACTAACCAAAATACACACATAACTAGGTTTCCTAAACAAAGTGATCTGAAGTGATTAATACTATGCAGTCCTGATGTATAATTACATCCTCAAGGATACCACATCTTTATGAATTAACAGACACTTCGCTAGATGAGCTTTTTCAATTCAAAAGGAGGAACTTAAGGCTCCATCCTGCATACAAGTTTGTTAGGGATTGCTATAAAATGGTTTCCAAGCAAAATAATATGGGAAATGCCATTTCCGATGAAGCTGCCTTAGGAACTAAGGAGAATGTATTTCTATCTGCAGTGACGTAGGTTCTGTCATTTTGTTTGATGCTGCACTGAGCCCAATCGAAAAAGCAATTTGCCTGGAAAATAGTTTTGTTTTGATCTTCAACCAAATACCATTTCATTAAAGTGCATCATACTTTTATGAGTAAGGTAGTATTTGATTTCAAATAATTCTTTCCACTGTAGTTGTTAAGTATGCACAGGAGGGAACTTGTCAGAGAAGCAAGCTATTTCCCAGAAAAACAAAACTCTCATCAGAAATGAGGCCCAGTCAAAGTAAGGTGCCTTTTCACCTTATTCCCAGCAGTTCGGTACCACATGCCCATTTAATATCTGAAACAGTTGTTAGAATTTTCTCCCCCCACTCCCACGTAACAGCATCCCTATTCTTCACCTCTTTGCTGCACTCACATATTTTCATGGTCAGAGCCTGAAAATACAAAATACTCTGCCTCCCTTCTACTTGCTACTGTTCTCAGTACTTGTCACAGTCACATTTAGCAGTCACATGCTGTGCTGAATGTGCTGGAATATAATGACATAGGTGGTCAGATCATTGCTAACAGCAGCATCTGTATAGCAAAAACAACATGTGAAGGAGAGATGTTATTAACAGGTTATAAAGACTAGCTATAATATAGAACACATTAAGTGCAATTTGATTTTACACAGGGCTTTAAGAACTAGAGGAAGCTAGGAGGGGTTTGCTTCATGCGGAGCATATGCTAATAAAATGAGAGCTCCTCTGATCTTACTTACATGAAGTTCCACATCTGAAAATTTGGAGTGTGTGCAGACTGCAAACACTTGGGGGTGAAGGGGTTCTTAGAC
>JANHGB010015106.1:3145-23938 GCA_026283785.1 Coracopsis vasa | reverse complement strand
TATATGATACTTACTTTCTAGTATCATGTGCCAGCAGCTTTCCGGAATGCAAGCTATGGATCAGAAATACCTTTTCAGTGTGGGGAGGTGGTTCAAATTTAGCTTCTGGTGAAACAGTGGTGTGCAATTCTTCATCAGTCACACTGATGAGAATCTTTCAAGTTCCTTTCTTCAGTCAGCTAGACTATTTTGCAGTGTCTAGTTTCCTTAGAGTTATCATCCTGGTACATTAAAATCAGCAGACTGTGAGACTATTTCTCTCTTTATGTGTGTGTATGTATATGTGTGTGTATATATATATATATACACACAGCCTTATGTCTGTAAGAAATTTCTGGAGTCACCTACAGAATGTGCAGAATTTGCCTGACATGGCTGGATACATCAAAGCTTGTGTTCAGCCTTCTTGTGAAACCCCATTCAACTGTTTTAGTTCCCACCCACCTTTCAGTTTTGCTGCCTGTCCGATCTCAAATGTCTGAAACTGCTGTAGAGTCCACAGCTCTCAAAGGCTGCTGCTCTTTGATGTAATGAGAACAGTAGGGTTAGTTTTGCAGGGTACTATGTTCACAGGATAGTTCACAGGGTATTATTTTCTCCAAGTAATAGAGGAAAAGGCTGATTATGTCTCAGAGGTTCATGGAAAGAAAATACCTGTATTTTCTGTCATGCTTTCCCACCTAGAATAAGAACTTGGGATTTGTAGACACCAGTTTGCACTATAAAATTTGTTTGATTTCATGGGATTTGGTTGGTACCTTAAAGGAAACAAAAGCCTGTGATGATAGTGATATTTTTCAATACCATCTCAGTGGGGTACTAGGTGGAAAGAGGTGTGTGCTTTCAGATACAGCTGTCTTGCTTTCCTCTGCTTTGCCTTCAGCATGGGTATAATTTTACCTTTGTTTAAAAGAAACTAAGATTTGTCTAAGCATTGAACTTTCTGTGTTTTATTTGTGAGAAGGGAAAGGGAGTAGGAGGGGAGAAGTAAAACTTGCAGCCTTTAAAACTGATGATTTGAATTATCACATGTTCCTCTCAGACTTCCACAGTTCTTGGCTGTTACTCTAAGTCTGCAAACTTGGAACTTGATGACATTCAACTGTGACCTTATAAGCATTCACTGTAAGGTGGGTTTTTTGTTTGTTTGTTTTTGCTTGCTTATTTCAGATCTCTGTGGGCAGCAAAGAAGCTGATTGGCATTGCATCAATTAGGAAAGAACTCTAGAGGCTTGTACAAAAGAAATTAACTGGGGAGGATGGCTTTTTGAAAGATTGCAGTTGAGGGAAGGGTAGAATAGCAGCCAGGAAACTGGTTCCGGGAAGGCTGGGAGATGGGCTAAGTCACACAGGATTTGCTTGGCATTGCTTGAATTACTTTGCCTTAGCTCCACTAGTACTGTGGGATCATTTGCATGATGATAGAAAGACTTAAGTGCTTAGGAGAAGGGTCTTAAAAGCTGCCTAACTTAACCATTGAGAAGCTCGAGGAAAAGGCTGATCCCCATTGGGCATTTGAGGTGTATTTAGGGCTGCACTCGAGGTTCTGGTCTGATCCCATGCTTCCGACCACTTGAGGCTGTCTAAGTACTAGCTACAAGGAAGTCGGGAATGTGCTCCTGAGTTCCCAAGAGAAGGCTTTTCTTCTCTTTCATAAGGTATGACTTAAGGATTTAGAAGGGGGTAGATTCATGAACACCACAGGCTACCCAGTTAGTAAGCTTCAGCCAGCGAGGTTAGGGTAGGAATGAGCTGCTTGTTTCTAAGCACTGAATAAAGCACAAATTAAGTGTGAAGCTGCTTCACCCTTTCCTACTGTTAATTGACCCATTTCCTACTCTTTGCCTTCTATTAATCTTTTGCTTAACTCTGGTGCATGATGTTGGGGTTTGTGTTTTCATATGAGCAGAGTAGCCGGTGAAGAAGTAAGGAAGCACGTGTCACTGCTACAAAATCTTTACAAAGAATGATGCAGTCGCCAACACAACTATCCTGTGACAGACCTGGTTTATAGTGCATGCTAGTTTTATAGTGCATGCTAGTAGCAGATGAAGACTTTTGCAGAATACAGTTCTTAATGCTTAGGACATTTGGGTATGGCTTACTGTGTACTCTTTTTTTGTCCATTTGTCTGTGTCTTCTGCCCTTCACTTTGTCTCAAGTATGTCCCTTCTTTTTTCCTTTTCCGGTATTCTGACTTATTGCATGGTCTAAATCTGCATGGGAATTTGGGAGGGAAGAAATTGTCAAGAGCCTCCTATGATTAGTTTAAGAAATCTCTTTCAGACTGGCTGTCCCTTCTCCTTGGGGCTGGAGGGGGAACTGTTACAACTTGAGCTATCATGGCAAACAAGCAAAGCAAAACTTATGAATATCTTTCCCTTCTGTACATACAGAACCCAGCTGGCAGGAATGCAGAGCAGGGGTTTTGATAGGTCGTGTGTGTTTGGGGAGGGAGCTGCAGAGGAATCTGTCGCACAGGATGATGTCATCTTGTGAATTTTTGGAGACACAAACAGACTTTTTTTTTCCCCTGGAGCCAGTGTTTGTGCCTCAAAACAACCGATAGGAAGTGTGGTAGGAATTCTTCGGTCAGCATCCTCCCCATGGAAACCAGCACACTTCGCGTCTGGGAACAAGAGCCGGTCACGTCAGTGCTGCCTATTAAAGCAACTGACATCATGGATGTCTTAAGCTTCGACTGAACTACTGTACCAATTGGTGCCAATAGGAAAATAAAAACCATGCTATTTAAGCTGTGTATAACCCTGTTTATATGGAGAATGTAATTTGTGTGTTTAATTTAGCCGGTGATCCAAGACAGTCATTCTGCTGTGTCAGGGAAGGGCACTTCTGTGAGCTTTGAAACTTCGAGGAGTGGAAAAACTGGCTTTTTCCCTCTGTTGTGATCTGTTATGCAGAGATTTTCTGTCCTCAGTTGGTAGGGATTAACTTGTTTCAGTGTGTGTGCAGAGGAAGCTATTAAAGCTAATAGCAAAGGTGACCATTATTAACTGGATAGGAGAAACATGGGGTTTTAACTTCTCATTATGAAGGACCTAAGCATTAATGAGAACCTGAAGCCTGTGCTTATTTCCCTCACAGCTTTATGTACAGATATGAAGCTTCATTTCTTCCTCTCTTTCCCTTTACTGCAGGTGAAACTCAACCAGAGTTCGCAGCTTGCTCCCAAAGACAGGCAGAGCACAGGCAAAGAAGGAAATACAGTGTACATGTGTATACTGGGCAAAGAAGGAAATAGAGTGTACATGTGTATACTGCACAGGGGCTCTCATGAGTGTCCTCAAACTAGGAATGCCTAGCAGTGAACCACCTGTCAAAATCTACACCACTGACAGATGCCACTGTCATCTTGGATGGTTGATAGCGTATGTAGAGTAAGAAAGACCTTTTAAATTTATATGCTAAGGAGGCTGTGTTTTTCAGGGAAGTCACTTTCACAGTGTGCTCTTTAAATATTTGTCACCAGTTCAACCTTTTCCGGTTCATCTCACATGAATTCTGTATTGCAGTAGACTGGGAATAGCCAGCCAAGGCTGGCTGGCTGTATTTGGATGGCTGAAATAATTCAAGCTGGCTGCGTCTGTTCCTTGTTTCATGGTGCTCACCTGATCCCTCTTTTAGTGTGTGTGTGGACCAGCTCATCACGTGAAAGGTCGCCTTTTTATCACAATGGTTGCACACACGCACAAGAAAGAAGATGGACATGTGATGAGGCTGCATGATCACACCTGAAGGTTTCTGAAGGTCTTTATCAAAATGATAGGAAGTGCATTTGTTGTCTTCTGCCAGAAACATAGGTTGGTTTAGTTTTTTTTTTTTACTGTTTTATCATTAATAACCTTTTTAACATAGGCAAGTGTGAGATGTGTATCTGTGGAGGAGAAAGTGTTCAGAAGGAAGTACTGACTGGGGAAAGCTGTCTCTCATAAAATGCTGCATGGGCCTCTGCATTTCCAAAGTAAAAAAAATTAAAGGCTACTGTGAAGCTTGATGGGGAAAGTGAAACCTTGGTGAGATGGATGGACAAGGTGGCTTCCATAATCCAGTTCTCTAGCTACTGCGTCCCTGCTAAATTAGCTACTAGGGTTCAAAGTGTGTGTTGCTACACAAATGTCTTCACCCAAAAAAGAAGAAAATTCAAGTAGTGCTGTGTTTTAAGATCTGTGGGTCCAAGTTCAGGCATTCTTAGGACTGTGAGTTTGAAACCCACAACCAGCTGCTGGGAAGGAAGCATCCCTCAGTCAGTATAGGGGAAGGGCTGCAGCATATCATTGGGAGTGGGATGAGAAATACTTTGAGTAGGAGCGAGTGTTGCAATGCAATAGTAAATCAGCTTTAGCCTTCTCTTGACATTGTTGGGATGCTGGATGTGGGAAATGGTCATTACTTGTGACCATTCATGGTAATTAATGTTTTCCTGTGAAGTGCTTTTCAATCCTCCAAGGAGGATAGCTGTTATAAAAGCATGATGTGAATTTAAGACAAACTTTCTAATTAAAAATAATGGAGAATCTGAGTTTGACTTCAGACTGGTAGTGTCTTAAAGCAGGATGTAAATAGAAGAGGCTTACATTTATAATAAGATCTAGCATGCATATATTCCTATCTACAAAATTGCTTTCTATGATTCTAAAAAAGAGGCTGAGATGCACTTGAAATCTTAAAGGTTGGGATTTGTTGGTGGTTGGTTTCCTTTTTGTCAATTTACTTCCTGCCGACTGACCGTTACCCCATTGTAGGAAGCCTATAATGGGTTACCTGTGTTTGTCTGCTGGGGTGGTAGTACTCACAGTGCTAAAGACACACATCATGGGCCTGAAGGTCTGCAAGACCTGTTCTAGATAGAAGTTTGGGAGCAGATGCGTTTGTGCTGCCTTACCAAGCTGGGAGCACAGTGCACAGACTTCTCAATGGCAGACAGGCTTGGATGATCCTGTCAGTTTATACTCCTGTAGTCATCCTGTTGGGTGTGGGAATGTGCAGAGGAAATGTTACAGCAGTAACAGGAAGGGACAGGAATGAAGGGGAGATGGTTTTGGAGGGGGGAAGCAGAAGACAATAGCAGCAGCAGCCTGGGTGGCAATGGAGGACAGGAGCAGGAAGAGGTGGCGGGACTGGGGCTCCCCTATGGGAGGTTGGGAAATGTCAGCCTTGCAAGGATGAGGTGCTCTGCCAATTCCACTTTGGGATAAGGGCTCTTGTTTCCAGCCAGTAACTCACTCTGAGCACCCAGTGGTTCTCAGTACTCTGCTTAGGAAAATTTCTGGTACCATTTGAACAAAAAGTTGCCTTACTAATCTGCCTTTCTGGTTAAACTCTAATGACTAGAATTCGTCTGTCTAGAAGAAAGAGACATATGGCAAGCAAATGGCCCTTTTTAATGAGCCTCCCACTCAGTAGTTGGCTGCTCATCCAGTTTGTGTGTGGCACAGTCTTGGAGCAGCGTATTATTGCCAGAAAAAAAAATCTTGCAACCTTTTGGTGGGCTTTCTTTCAGGAATGGGGGAACGGATGATAATAGAAGTATAGGAGAAAGACAAAGCCTCCCATTGGCTTCTTCAACAATTTGTTACCAAATCTATAAGAAAATGTTCCAGAACCTACCATAGAAAGCTTGGAAGCATGCAGTTCTTTACCTTTCTTTGGCGATTGGGTACCTTTTTACAGTATGTGGGGTTTTCTAATGATAAGTAAAATAAGTAATGCAATGCCTGACTTCTGAAAGTCTCAGTAGCCTAAAAGGCAGCAGTAAAGTAAGTGACTGCAGGTGGTCTATAAAATCCTATTAAAATTAATCTCATTAAATACTTGATGGAAAATGCTGTACTTGGTAGCCAGTAGTGGGTCTGGAGGATTGATGGGACCATTGTTCCTGAACTGCAGGTGCAACCAATGTGGGAACATAAAATTTATGATGACCAGTCTTTTGCTGTTAGTAACAACTGCATGACAGATCTAAGAGAAATCCATTGCTGAGGTGTAGCTGTGTAAGGAGTCATGCAAGAAAAAACATGTTTATTTACGCCCAGCTTACTCATTCAGCCTTATGACTTCAAATGAACTTGTAACAAGGTCAGGCTGTCCTTCAACACTTAATCTTGCCTGGTGAAGAATGTTCTGTGCTATGGCAATGACTTTTAATATTGAATCTGATGCCGATATTTCTTCTCGTATTTGGATTAGTTTTTGTATCACAAATGGAGAATACCTTTTTCTCCACCACCCTGCTACTGACCCCCTCTGAATCTCCACCTTGTCTGATGTGCAGTAGTGCTACTTTCCATCTCACTATGATTCAGATTCATATTTCTTCCAACTGCTCAGTGATTTCTTTGAAAGTGCAAAGTGCTTTGCTACCCTCTGTGTGCAGTTGGGACTACCCAGCCCTAAGCTAAAGTTGTGCAGGCTTTGGCTTTGAGCACTGCCACCACATGGGTTTTTTTAGTTGGATCCTTTGTCACTGTAAGAAGGAGGCTGGTTAAGTACTTCTACAAGAGAGAGATGTAGTTCAATGCAGAGCAGGACTGCCTGCAAGAAGAGTGGGAGGCACTGGAGTTCGCTGGGATGGCTGCATCAGCAGAGTGCACCTAACCCTTCACCTGGTACTGTTTACTCTGTCTTTAGTTGTCATGAATAAAATTCCTGTTGCTCTTTCAGAAGAGGAAGGGAAGCTATTAGCAGCAATGATTGTGCGCATCCAGCTCTTTTGATAAGATATGAGCTAGTAATTGCAACTTAAAATAACTTCTCCCAGTCCATCCAGTTAGCTGCACAGTTGTTATCTAAGCAGCCTGGAACCAGAGTTGTGCCGCTAGCCTCAAACAATTCCAGGTCTAGTGTCTGACAAACTGGTTTGAAATCTGGGGAAGAGCTTTTCAGCTGGGCAGCACAGCCTGTGAGGGGGTTTGTAGGCTGCTATCTGCAGTCTTGCAGGCTTTCTTCCAACTGTGTGCGTCTAGCAGCGACTCCTGGGAAGTTCTCCCTTCCGAGACCTTGGCTGGGTGCACGCCAGCTGAGCGCGTACGTACAAACCTTTGCTATGTCAGATTGCTGGTGGCCAATTATAGCAGTGCAATATGGAGGGGAGGAGGGGGAAGGCATTTCACTCTCTGTGTTTGCCAAGTCATATTATCATAGCAAGGTGTGAGTAATAGCCACTCTCTCTAAATACACAGATGCCAGATCTCACTTCGACTTGCTTTCCGAGGTATCTGTATGCCAAAAAGCAGCCTGCTTTCAGACACATTTTCTTTGTTGTGTGTGCAGTAAAAGTCATTCAGTATCAGTGGGTTGAATGTTTTTTTTGGGGGGGAGGAGGGAATGTGAATATATTTTAAGGAAATTATGTTCTGATGGGCAAGTATGTAAAAAACAATGCATTAAAATTGTCTACCTAATTTTACCAATGTGGCTGAGGTAAACTGTGTTCTTTGCTGTTGGGATGCATGTAAGGGGATTTTTTTTTTTTATTACTATTTATTACTTTCTAGGGAGTTTTTTTTCCATTGTAAAGCATAAAGGGGCTGTACACTTTTATAGCATGGTAATTAAATAGGATCAATCAGGAGTTGGTAGGTCGTGCTGACTGTACAGTAAGTGGTAGAAAGTTTTTGCAGTGACTGATTTTTCTTATCTAATTTATTTCCATTGTCGTAAATTCATCTGAAAAGGTGTAGGGTAAATTTAATGCAACCCAAAAGCAGGCTTTTGAATTTTCCATATCTCTGGTTAATCAAAAAATAGCCAAAAGAATTCTCTTTCATATGCAGTTCTCAACAAAACTGTGGTGCTTTAGACACTTGGAGCTAAATGAAGTCCTAAAATGCATAAATGTCACAAATTTTAAGAACACAAAATAAAGTTAACTACTGTGCATAAGGGAGATGAGGAAAGAAGTCTGGGAAGCAGTGAAATTCCTGTATGACTAACTTCCACAGCTTGTATACATCTGAGTGGATGTGCAGGGAAGCTGCTGTTTCCATCACAAACTTTCTGCAAAAGAAGGTTGCAGCCAGTCCTTTCCATTTTGAAAAAGCACTAAAGGGAGTTAGGAAGGGGATTGAGTCCTAGAATTAGAAACCTAGTAAGTGTGTAGGCCTATGAAATTTTCAATTTGTTGAAAACAAAACCACTATATGAATGCTTCTGAGAGGATTACTCTGCCCAGATCAATAGCACAAAGTATCTGCTGCCTTGTTCAGTACAAGGCTACTTGTACAGGGTAAGAACATTTTCAGCTTTAAATGCCTGTTGTGCTCATAAACTGGTATGATGGATAAGAGCTGTACTGTGTATAAATAGAGACCCTCACTTTTAAGGTCATATATCATAGGAACCATATGTGCATTTTATGCGGATATTACTAAAGTTTTCTGTTCTGTGATGATGGTGGGTATTGATTGTTTTTCATAGTTCATACTTAGTAGTCCAGCCACAGTGATCTTTAGATGCATTTATAAAATAAAGTGGAGGAGAAAATAAGCATTACTGCCTGAAGCCTCACCTTGAGCAACACTAACTCTTGCTCTTCCAAACAGAAATCAAAGAGTTTCAACTGTTGCATTTTGAAAGATGGCACTTGAGTAATTCTTGATCATGTTCATAGTTTAGTTGGATCAGTTTAAGACAAAGTCTCTTTTAAATGGCTTAGTTGTTTGTAAAGCTCAAAACCTTCTGTGGATAGCTATTTGGAAAACTAAAACATGGGACCTGGTTGGTTATAATTTGCCCAAGGCTTCAGTATCATTGACTTCAAAAGAAATCAACAATAGAAATGACTTGGGCTGGTTTTGGCAGATGAGGCTTTTTGTTTCTTTAGTTGGAGAGACGATTTTGGGAATGGAGACACAATGCTTTGGCTAGCATTGCTATAAATATTAGTCTCCCCTCCAGGAATTCTCTGTACTAAACAAATAAAACTGTTTAGAAAGTTTGACCTTTTATGTGAGGAACTATTAAAATGAATGCAAACACTCTCTTACCTATGTCCTCAAACAGTTTCTCTGAAATGGATTTAAAAATAACTTTGTGTATTGTTTTCTTAAGTTTGGGGTCTGTTTGTGGTATGCAGCCACAACTCCATGTTGTTGCATGCTAGAGCATGTCATATCATGGCTTCTTAGGCCAGATGAGTTTCACAAGTCAATTATGCTTAAAATTAACAAATGCTGTAACTCAGAAATTTGTCTTGAATGGTCAGTTTTGTAGTTCCAGAGCTTAGTAACCTTCATCAGGTAGTTCTTCACCAAGTATAGTCTTCATTTGAAACACTTACCTGTTGTTTCTCTTGAAAATTCCTCAGTATGAAGGGAAAAAAATTCTTCTTTCTCTGTCATTGGAGGAGAGTGGTTATGGCATGTGGATGATGTCAGAACTTTTGGGTGACGTTTGGGGTAAGTGAAAAACCAAACAGCATCAGGGATAGATTAGGTGAAGGTGCTTTTAACTGGCCTCTGTGGTCAGAGGAGAACTCAATACCTCTATGCTAAGTAATTTTGCAGAAGTACATAATGTTTCCTGAGTTGAGACATATATTATTTTTTTTCTTTTATTATTTTTTTTCATTTATTTTTCTCAAGAGAGTAATAGAAGTCCCACTAATTTCAATGGAAGCAGAGCTAGGTTACTGATAAGGGCTCTTGAGAAGAACCTACTTCTGATTATTTGAAAATACTCATATTCTATGGTATTCTGCTGATACATGCTTCAGAAATTGAGAAATGGAAGGAAACAATGTGGGTCACTTAGTTATTGGAACGCTGTGTCCTGGATCTAGGGACTCACTCCTATGGGAGGAGGAGGTGGCTACACATGGCGAGGTTTTCAAGTCTTAATCAGAAGCAACTTAGATTCAAAAGCATCTTGCTTTAAACTTTGAAGTTTAATCTAGTGGCTATAAAAGAACATCCATCTATGTCTGTATAGAAATAAATTACAGCAAAATCAGCTTAATAGCCAAGGATGGATGGAGCTAATGCAGACATGAGGATATTCGTTTTGCTGATTCCATATCAAATGTAGTTCAGATGTAATGGCAGCAACAACAGAAATGTGTACTTGCAAACTCAGAGCATGGAAGCACAATTATTAATTTTAAATGCATTGAATTAGTCACTCCCAACCACCCACAACAATGAATTTGTGGATGTTGCATTGTGGAGCACCAAATCTAGGTTCCTTACTCTTAACTGCTATAGATTAGAAACATTGTAGGAGTGAAGAACAGTATAAATGTGGTTTCCACTGAAAAGAGCAGGTGCAAGACCATATACAAAGGACTTGTATTGTTTAATAAGAGCATCTCTTCTTGTAAGAGTTGGGCTGCAGACTGTTCGAACCATATCCAATCAAATATTTGGAAACAGATGCACTTGGATGTTGTTTCTTCTCTCTTCCCTTCCAGTGGATGCAGTTGCACATATTAAAATTAGCTGATAAAGATTAATTCTGTATAATAACTCTTTAATTTAAAACAAAAGCAAAACCAAGCAAAAACCCAAGAAGAAGCCATATCCAAATTGTTGCTTTCCATAAGTAGTCAAATCTACTTATCTTCACGGCTGTGTACATTTATAGAATTTTTCATCATGAATGGAATGTGTACAGTGCAAAAGTCAATAGCACAGTAAATGTAAAATCCCACGGTACTGTTTCCATGGATGTCTTTCTGTCTGCTGGTAGATGTTTTGTTGGAGATTCTGGGTTTATCTTTTCTATTTCTTTTACGAACTTTTCTGCATGGGAGTTTGCACTTATGATTTGTGGAGGCCTAATAATAATAACTCAAGTGTTTGGCTATTCCAGAAGGTCTGACTGATACAGATGACAAAAGTTTGTCTGCAAACAGTTAGAGATGCAAGAGTTTAGACTAACATGGAAATCAAACTTTGGGTGTCGACACCAGTATTCTTTTAAATAGTGTAAACAACCAGACAGATTATTCTTAGCAATGATTTAAAAACCCACCAGAGATTTGATTGCATCCAGATTATAATGCAACATTTCCCACTGAGCTGCAAAGTCAGAGTTATTTTGTCAGTAGAGGTTATTAGGTTGCCACTATTTTTCTGCTGTCATTTTGAGCCTGTGTGTGGTATCACCTTAATGTTTTTGACTGCTCAATGATCTCATGTTAAGTAACACAAAATTAAAGTAAATATGAAGAATAGTGAAGAAATTGCTAAACTTGTATAAATATCTGGTAAATTCCCCCAAAAGAAAGAAAGAAAAAGCGTTTCTTTTGTGTCTGGCAAATCCTTTTATTGGATTTTTTTTTCCCCAGTTACACTCTGACTGATTTAAATATTTATTTATTTACTTCCGTTTTTTCCCTGCAGATATATTGGCTTCAGGCATTGGTGACTGAATTATATTTGTGGAGTTGATGTCTGTATTGTATTGATTACTAGTCCTAAATATAGCAAAGTCACTTTTAGACTGTTCTCTCCCTCTTGTTTTGCAGTCGTTCAGAGACACATGTTCTTCTGTGATCTTTTAAGCACTACTGTCCTCCAAGTTCACTACCTTAGTGTTTAGGTTTTGACTAAATGCTTTCTGATCTTGAGAACTGTGAGAAGTAGTAGTTAAAAATATCTTTATGCCACAATTGACTAGCAGAAATTTTTAATGATCTTTTTGAATAGTTAACTATGAGCATAAAGTTTAGGCCATATTAAAACAACTAAACACTTCCCTCTTTCATTGTGCAGTTAGCAAGACATACAGATTATTAGGGCAAAAGTCATTATTACTTTTCTAAAAAGCTACTGGTATATCTTCTTAAAGGCTGCTTTGTGTTAGAATAAATCTTGCTCAGATCCAAAATCTTGGCAATAGGTTTTCTATAGTTTGTTCAGTTCTGTAAAGCTTTCCAGTAAAGGACTACTTATTGTTGTAGTCTTGGAAGGACAAGACAGTGGTGCCATCCTGGTTGTTCTTTGTGAGGTGAATTGCTTTCATGACTATGACCCTGCCGTTGAAGGTCTTGTGGATGCATCTCAACGATTAGGCCCAGCCAGGAGAAAAAGGAGAACTTCCCAGCTGAAGCAGGAAGGTGGATGAAGGTCACCAGGCTGGACACATAGCAAGGAAGAGTCATAACCCGTGTCTAGATAAGCTGCTCCTCTAAGGTGAGAGACGTGGTGGTTTTGTATCCAGATGGTGCAGGCTGAGACAATGGAAGATGAAGAGGAATTCCTGACTCGGGGCTGAAGTAGTCATGTGGGCTTGTGCTAGAGAGAGACCCTGATTAAGGATGGAAACTAAACTAGCCTGATCCTGAACAGAAATCAGCTTTAAAAGTACTTGGTATCTGTCTACAGAGGAATTTTTGTGTTGTCAGAGCAGTTGTAGTTTGGCACTGAGTTGCAATGTATTCATGAACACAGATGCAAAACTAGAAGAACATCATGTAGTTGTAATGGAAAATGTTTGTTCAACCACTAACATCTCAAAAGTAGTAGCAGCAGCAGCTTTTGGTTACATAGCGCTGGAATCTGAATCTGAGTCCTGTTCTTGTGCCCCAGCTGTGCCTCAACTGCCTAGTTATCCTGTGGGCTTAAGCATTGGCTCCATTGAGGTGCTCCGCTGGACACATGGCTGAATGTGGTTAAGTGGGATGCTGCTGCCGCAGAGCAGAGGAAGATCCCTCCTGAAAACTCCTTGCATGCTATTTCTGTTTGTTAAACAGAATGTAAAGCACTAGAGGAAGTAGTAAAGATTATTATTTATAATCTTAAATACATGATGTAATCAGAACACTTACAAGAGAGGATTTTGTAACCGTCTTTCCTGTTTTAGTAGTATCTTGTATTGCAAAACTCTTCCTATTACAGGATTTGTTTGTAGGTGTGTTTATTCATCGGGGTTGGGACTTTTCTTTCATATTGGAGATATGGAGGCTTTTAAAATAAACACAGTGACAATGTCTCCTGCCAGGAACTCTTAGAAAAGGCTCGAATATTGTAATTTATTTTAAAGTGGCCAGATTTCTACATGTATTTTTTTTTTCATCGATTATTCTATAAAACACTTTGGATTTTGAAAAATTGTAGTAGGTTTGACAGGCACTTGACTGACATCATGCTGATTAAATATCATTTCCTCTGACAACCCCAGTGAGACCTCCTACTCACAGTAAATACATGACCTAATTGAATCCTTTTTTTAAATTGCTTTTGCATTTCAAACTGTAAAAGTGACACCAGGCCTCCTTCTCCCACGCAGCTCAAATGCCTGCCTTCCTGATGGCTCCTTTTGACCTGCCACTCAGGTAATAACATCAGCACTCTCGGTAAATGCATCAGGATACTTCTAATGTGTTCTGATTGAGAAATGGGGAAACAGAGGTTTGGGGTTTTTGGTCGGAAAATGCATGAGTTCAAGCACAGGATGGAAAATGTGAGTTAGCTTAGTTGTATAAAGACAGAATATCACAAGCTTGCATTGGTTTAGCAGTGGTCTTCTGCCTCAATTTCAATGAAATAAAATTATATTAGAATTGCTTGGGAGGAAATAAGGCTTTATGTACATTTTTATTGATTGCATACTTCATATTAAGATGTTTCTATAGAACAAGAAAAAATATATCAAGGCATAATAGGAAAAATTCCTAATTAATATTAAATTATTACTTTCATACCTAAATACACTACCTTTTACTTAGGAGAAGCCAGTCTATTGTTTATTTGAGCATGTGTTACTGATGCACCTCAGATCGATCATTTGGCAGTAGCTATCTGGTTGCATCTTCTGGGTATTGATGAAAGCAGTAAGTAATTTAAAGTTGAGGGAGGCACTTTTGCCAGCAACATGCATGTGTAATGATTTCTGCTCTCTGGTTGTATTTTCTGCTTCTGAGAATATAATATACCATCTCAAGCATTTTATACTTCAAAGGTATCTGTCTTAGTCAAAAGCTCATTCAGTATCATGATTGCAGGCACCTTCTGTCTCTAAATATCTGATACTGGATAAAAGTAAATGTTATTTCTGGTGCCTAAATATCTTTTACCCCTGTGGATATAGCTCAGTATAACCAAATGTTTTCCTATAGGCTACACTGACACAGTCCAGTTCCATAAATACAATAGATTCTATAATTAATTATGTGATAACTCAGTTGAAAACATTGAAATAATTCAACAGCCATTCTGTTATTTCCCTGGCTCCCATGTCATCCTGTCCTGCTTGTTTTAGATGCAGGTAGTTGGTATGGGGAGTGTCTAATAGGCAGTGTTGTAAAGCACTGCAGGTCTTGACCAGCTCTCTAAAAATTGCTGAATTCATCAATTTGCAGATGTTTCGGAAGGATTCAGTGTCTTCTGAGTATCCTCCTTGGTTGGATATGAAATAAAACATTTAGTCTTGTCACAAATACAGCTCTGTGTTTCGGGGAAAAAAATGTGACAAAGGGTTTTTGAGTGTTTCTTTGTTTTCTGTTTCTTTTATTTGTTCTATGAACATATGCGTTCCTTTGGAAACAAATTAACTTCTCTGATTCGCATTACCCCTTTCTCACTGTGCCTGTACCCAGCAAATCAGCAAAATGGAAGGTTCCACATTATACCTGTGGTTTGCCTCATTTTGTGGACTCTCAGGCTTTAAACAGCATCATGAATGACATTTTTCTGGTTATTTTTCATTATATTAAGTTGTAATTTACAACTTTAAATGTTTCAATAGATGTAATGTTTTTAAGATTTAGTTTTATTTCTCATTATCCTACTTTGGTAATAAATGAAACTAACATCCCCAAGTCAAGTATGTTTTCCCCTTGATGGTAATTGGTGAGTGATCTTTCCCTGTCCTTATCTCAATCCATGAGCCTTTGTTATATTTTTCCCTCCCATGTCCAGCTGAGGAAGGAGAGCGATAGAGCTGCTTTGTGTGCGTATTGTGTAGCCATGATCAACCCATCACACTGTTCCAGCTGTAATGATTATAAATTAATTTTATCTCTATCCACACTTAAGAATTTATTGCCTGAATGTTAGTTGTTACCTGGGGAATAACTAATTGTTGGAAGACAGCAGTGTGATTTTTTTCCTCCAGTGGCATGGAAATGACACTGAAAGGATTGAGATACTTCCTATATGTTCTTGGAAGTAACAGCAACTTAAAAAAGATACTAACTTGGAGTGTACACCAATTTCCAGTTTCCTCCTCCAGGAAGAACCGACATAAACTGCTTTACCAACCTTTGGAGAGAAATGTAAATATAACAGTGCCCTTCACTATTAAGGAAGTGAGAAGATTCACACATTTAAGTATGGTGTTTAGAGCTTGAATGAGTAATTCATAATAGCAGATAATTTGCAGTGTGTAAGAAATGGAGTCACTGTCATCCCTTTCTATTCATGGATAATCTGTAAGCAGGGTTCTGGGAGGTCAGAGTGAGTGATGAGTAGCTTTCAGTTCATGTTGGGAATGCACATGTGTGCATAATCTGAAACTCTTCAGGAGCCTTGATCTGTCATGTCCAGAGAAGCTAGTCTTTTACAACATAGCAAAAGATGACCAAGCTGCAACACAAACAAAATAAGCTCCACCAAGTCTCGACTACTTGTGAAGATTGCTTATGTCCACTGCTATCAAGTCTGCGTCTGCTCCTCTTTCCAGGAAGACCTCAATAATCCTGTTCAAAGGATCCAGCTGCGTCAGTGCTGCACTGAATTCATTATGTAAAGTAGTTGAGCTAAACTTCACAAAAGGCATGCCCAAAAGTTGGAGCACCTCAGTGGTCTCTAATTAAAAAATGGGCTTTTCTAGTGTTTATAAATTCAGATAATTTTTTCCTAAAGAGTACTCAACTCTTCTTTAAAGTGGCTGATCTGTCTGCATTGATCTGCTAATATTCAGAAGGCATGGATGTATTTTTTCTTAACATATGCTTAGCTCCAGTGTTCAATGTTTTCTTTTAGAGCAGAGTGCTTCTGGAAATAGCTTTCTGCTAAGAGACAATGGACGGAAACTGTATATGAGAGGTTAAGTATCTGTGGTTTATTTTGATGTATCTGTCTTTCCCTGGCTTTTTTCACATTTTCCTGGCACTGGCTACAAACACTCGCTCACCTCTGGATTTCCCCACCCCACCTTGAAAGTAAAATCCAGGATAATCATTAAAAAACTTGAACTGGAAATTGTATGATGCATTCTAGTGTAAATTTTGAAAGTCTTTCAAACTTAATGTTTAGAGTAATTTCACACACACATAAGTAAGGAAGTAGTAGTCACAATGAGAACTAATGGTCAGGAGAGAAAAAACAGTTGTCAGTGTCATACTTCTGTGCTGGTGGTGTTTATGGTTTCTTCCAGCCAAATTCAGTAAATTACAACCTTGGCAGATCTCTGCTGTAGCTGGTCAATGTGTTTCCTGTCCTGATTCTTCAGGTATGAAGAACAGAGATGGCAAGGACGGTATGTGGAGTAGAGGAAATGGCAGGTGTGAATACCTGCTCTGGAGATGAACAAGATGGCTCCAGGCCAGTTGGTATGCCTGCATTAAGTCTTAAGGAGGTGATGGACCACACTGCTGCTGTTCAGACCAAAGCAGTTGCTAAGTGTGTCAAATCTTTTTTTGAGGAATACATTGGGTTGATCTTCTCTGGAAGCAAGAGCAAAAGCTGAAGACTGAAACTGGGCTGAACACATGAAGGCCTTTTTGTGTATGATGTGTGATGGCTTAAAAAAAAAGGCAGACCTCTAGAAACTTTGTGTGGTGTGTGTGACAGATACAAGGCCTTGGGAGCAAGCTGGCTTGGAAAGATGCTAGACAGGTTTCTGACCTCTTCATTTCTCTGTTGCAATATGTTGCTTGGTGTCCTGTAGGACGCAGTAATTTCTGATGGGTGACTAATGGGTGTTTCCAACAGCTAACACATTAACAGAAGCCTCACTAGCTCAGTTCTTCATCAAGCAAAGAAAGGCTCACAGTGTGCAGTGAGAATAGCTGATCACCCATAAAGAGCATTTGGCGTGGGGATTACCAAAACATGAAAAGATAGCCTTTAAACATCCAGTTATTTTCTTCCATCCCTAGAAGCCAAGTACAGCTGTGCTTTATGAGACTAGAACCAAGTTTCTGAGATCGCTTGCTAGTAAGTCTCATACTTGCCTGTCAAGGAAATAGAGGGGAAGCTTCACTATTACTCTGAGTATGTTTTGCTATGTTGAGTTAACTCAAAATACGCAGTTTCAAACTACTTCCATGAAAATAATCTCCTTTGTGCCATGCATCTCTGGGTTCTTCTGTAGGTGAGCACTGGAGGAACATACCTCCTATCACCATGTGCTGGAGTTGTTAATTTGCATAAATTCTATCTGATTATCTTATTGTGTACCGAGGAGTAAAATTTGAGTGGCTGTAAGAGTTTGAACGGTATAGAGGTATCAGACTAAAAAGCTTCATTGTAGACAGTGTGCCATTTTCTCTTGACCTGAAAGAAAGTTTTCAGATCAGTCTGCTGAAACACTTAAATTTCTGGTATTTCCAATAGTTTATTTTTGAGTTATTTTGACATTTTCAGATTGACATTTCTAATTCTACAGCGTGAGAACTTTCTTCAGAAGGGATATGCAGCATTTTGTTCAGCATTTGTTGCAAAAGAATTTTGGCGATATTTTTAGAGGAGGAAATTATCAGAAAGCCCTAGGAAATCTTGAACAAGGCTTGAAAATAAAGAATATATGTAGCAGATGTAGTTTGGAATGAGAAATCAAATTATCTCAGTTTTCAGAATTTTTGTATTGCACTTTTATTAGACTCAGTCTTTGAGTGTGATAGTAGCAATTATCTATGTGTCAGGTTTTTTCTGTTACTTTTAGAATTTTGGACTGTATTTAAACTTAAAAAGGTATATGAAGATGGGTTTAAAACTTTAATTTGTTAATCATAGGATTTTTGTCCTTAATATGGAAATGAGACTTGCTGAGCAAATTAATTTTAATTAAGACAATGATGAAAGACATTGCTAGTGTAGTTACTGCATATTTCTACTGTTTATATTGATGAAAGACTACAGTTGCAATCTTAATTGCAGAAGATACAAGTTATCTGGAAGTTCATGAAAGTAGCAATAAGAATGCATAAAATCAGTGCTCCAGTCTGTTTCAAGTTCTTCAGAATAGGTCCTTCTTTCCAATTCATTTTCACCTTTAAATTTATTTATTCTCCCTCTGTCCTTCAAACCAAAACCTGACTCATTGACTTTAAATTATTCAAAGGATTCCTATTGATTTTGGACAGATCAGAGCTACTGTTTTGTGGTTTTGTGCAGCTTATCTCTGATCTGAACATCCTTTCACCCTGGTGAACCTTTCCACTTCAAACTTTTAAATTATATTTTGGGTTTGTTGTTTTTTTTTTTTGTTTGTTTGTTTGTTTTTTTTAGATTTTCTGTTTCTTTTGGCTCCCATTGCTGTTAAATAAGGTTTTGGCTTATAATCACTTGTGAATAATCCATGGAAGGAGAAGCTTCTGGCAAGCATGGAACTCTCTGCTGTCTCTGTGCAGCCACTATTGTATGTATGTTTTCCTTTCTCACTGCCTCCCTTTTATACCATAAGCACTTCCTCTTTTGGTCTGCCTACTTTCATTCTTACCTTTATGTTCTTACTCCTTGCAGACATTCTTCTGCTTCAGAAGAGCTGTTTGTTTCCACTCCATCTCCATCCTTTTTGTCACATGCCCGATCTAATGTGTGATATATGAAGTTTGCCCATCACTGTTACTTTCTGGTACTTCCTCATCTTGGAATGCAGTAACTTGCACTGTTTATTTGGGGTGTGTGGCAATGGTGATGCAGTACTTGGCTCAGCACAGAGGGGACCAGTGGAAATTATTATGTCTCGACTAAAACTTCTGTTTGCACTATACACACTTGCATTTAAAATAATTTATTGTAAAAGAGAGATTACATTTAATACAGTGGTGAATAAGGGAAAGCACAGAGCTGTCAATGAGGCTGGAGAACTGGTACATGAACTATCTTGCAAATGTGTATAGGGCACTATCCACCAGTATGAATACCAATATATGAGGGAGAAAGGACTCATGAGGATAGTGGCTATGAAAACTTGTGTGTGAATAGATAGGAAAGCCCAACCTGAAAAATAGCAAAAGTAATAACCAATGCCTAACCAGATATTGGATAGGAGGGAAAGAGTTGTCAGTGACATACAAGTGATGAGTCTGAGTGACAAGAGGCAGCACAGTGCCTTGCATGACTAGGAAAAAAGTTAGCTTGAGTGGGAAGGTCAGGATTCCGTTTTTGCCTTGTCAAGCTGCAGCTGAAATATCAGCAGCCATAAGGAGATGTCAGAATACAAAGATGAGAGATGAATCATTCACTCAGAAATGATGGTTGCATTTGTATTTCTAGAGAGGACCAACCAGAGGCACGGTACTGAGGGAAATGAGAACAAGAACAGGTGAAAAGACCTATACTGTTCTTGGAATCCTGATTCCCCCTTTGGAGAGGAAATCTGGAAGGCTATCTGGTTTGAAAAGGGAGGACTAAAAGCCTGAACAATTAAATTTATTATGCTACTTTATCTGAATCCTTTATTGAGTTTGCTTCCTCAAATTTTACCTTTCTAGTTTCTGCAAGTACACTCATGTATTGAGATTTTTTGAAGAATCATTTTAGAATGTGCTTTGTCAGCATGCAGCTATTTTACTTTTAAAGCTGTGAGACAATTTCTGTTCCATATATTGTTATTATCAAGAAGTTAGTGAGTTAGTGAGTTAGTTAGTGAGTGTATTTGCAGTGCTGGAGTTTTTACAGCTAATTGCTGTAACAAAATTAAGGTACTCTGTTGTTGTAGTTGTGTATTAGTTGTCTGGTTTTAATCCTCTTGAAGACAAGCAGCCACATTTGCCCTGAAAAACTTATTGCAAGTCAGTATCTTGACACTGATGGAACAGCAGTTGTACAAAACAGTAGATAACATGCTGATTGATGGCTTTTGATTCACAGTGTTAAATGAGAAGGGAATTTTTATTAAATAAACAGCCCGGAATGTCATTACACTGAAATACCTAGTACATTCAGTAATGGTTTTCTGCTGCTTTGATGCACAAACTCCTAGGTGAAAGGATGCTCCAACTGATCGCCAGTCCTCTCTCATGGGAAACCATTGGGTTCAGCTCTACAGGTTGCTTCTGGTCTCATGTTGATCATGTTGTTGTAGTACTTCTGTGGGACCACAGCTTCTGTTCCTTGGCAAATTGTTTGCCTTTGTTAGATGAAAGATTAAGCTTTCCACTTTTGTTGCTGTGTCTTAGTTGGCCACTGTGTTGATAGTAGTGGTATTAGTGATAGTGAAGAGGGTAAAGTTTACAGAATGGGTAATTATAATAATCTGTCTTGAGACCATAGCAATGGGAGGAGAGGAGCAGAAAGACCTTAGAAAATATTGTACATACTTACTTTTTGTAACTAATTACAGTACTCAGTTATTGTTTAAGCAAGAGCTCAACAGTATATAAGGTTAGGCAAGAATTTAGTGGTAGCTGATATGATAAAGGTATAACCTCTAGTTACCTTAGCTGATTATAATACTAAACTCCACATCTTTATGAGGGGATTTTATGGAAAGTATAGGACCACCTTGTGTCATGGTTTAAGCCCAGCCAGCAACGAGAACCACACAGCCACTCGCTCACTCCCCCCGTTTCCTCCCTCCACTCCCGGAGGGATGGGGAGGAGAACTGAAAGAATGTAACTCCCATGGGTTGAGATAAGAACAGTCCAGTAACTAAGGTATAAC
>JANHGB010015104.1:0-14550 GCA_026283785.1 Coracopsis vasa | reverse complement strand
GTGCTGTACCACTGATTGTGGTTGCCCCAGGACATGGATAACAGGACAGGTACCTGGTGGAGTTGAAGGGACACCTGTGTAGTGGTTGCAGTGTAGACAACTGTGACAGAAGTAGAAAGACTGGTCTGAAGGAAGGATGAATACAAAGGTTGGGGTATGGGTGCACAAGAAAGAACAGCAGAAGAAGAGCTATAAAAACAGATGATGATAGCACCAAAAAGAGGAGGTCACCAGAATCATGGCATACTTAAAGGTAGTTTCTTAAGAAACCCAGAAAAAAAACAGTGGAAAAATAAAGAACAAACTAAACCAGGGGTTACAATTTTTTTTTGTTTTGATCGGCTCTGGTGCTCTTGCCCTGAAAGATGTCACTACAGAGGCATAAATGCTGCTATCTTTTCTCTGTCACACAGATGCTGAAATGCTCCCTCTCTCTTTCTCATCTTTCCTGTAAAAAGGAGGTTTTCAGAAATGCTGTTGGTTTCCTGGAGGACATAGAGAGTTAAGAGAGATGTTTGTCTGTAACCCTGATGGGCCATGGAGCCAGGGCTGTGGAGTGGTGAAGCTTGTCTGTTGACCAGCACAGTGTGGAAAAAGTGGAAGAGAGCTCCTCCATGAAACAAAAACTGAACACTGTTTGAGAAGAAACAGGAGGGCTGAGTGACCGTTTAATAAGGGGGTTGGAAAAATCACTTGACAAATAGTAGAAGACGGAAAAACCAAGCTGGTTTTGTGATAGCTTGCCTAAGGATTTCTAAGGGCTACGTGAAGTGTGCTGCCCCATTGGGTTCGTAGTGTTTCTGAATGATACACTACCAGCAATGTGGTTGATACCAATCTTAAGGGATGCTTTGTTGAAATCTCTGAGGAGCAGAAAGGGAAAACAGATCTGTAACTCCTTCTATAATATTACATGTGTGAGCCAGGAGTGTTTGGGGTAGGAATGCTGCCATCCTGCCATGGGCCTGGTGTTTCACAATTGTCCATTATGGGTGATTTTACCCTTCACGCTGAGGTGTGGGGTAATTGTGTCCATTGCAATAAACAAGGCTCTGAAGCCAGATGGTCGGTCCCGTTAGCAGTCCTGATGCTGGCAAGACAAGAGCACAGCACTTGGCGCTTTATTACCTTCTCCTTTACATTGTGTATAACTGATGGTTGTGCTGCTAAAGAAGGACAAATATGATAAATAACCATGGAAAAGAAATCTATGGAGATGGATATTTTACTGTAAAACATATGTCTCTGTCCACGGCTGCTGCACAGTCATTACTGAAAACGGCAGGGTAATAAAACCCAAGATTTCCTACATTTTCAATAACGTTTTCTGACCACCTGAAATATCAAATGTTGAGAGACTGGGCAGAATTTCAGGCCTGGAGGCCAGACAAAACCTCCTCATGTCACGCCGTCTGGGACCTTTCGCTACAAGGAGGGAACCATTGCTGTGGGCCAGTGCTTGCCTGGCACCAGGCCCTCCTCCTCCTGCTGGTGGCGAATCTGCACCTCCAAGAGAAGCCAGTTTTCACTGCAATCCTGGTGATCATAAAACTGAATGTACTGGCCCTTGGCATTAGCTGTACAAGGACAGAAAACTTATGAAGAGGAAGAACACATACACAGTCTGAGATAAAAACAGAATGCTAGTGGCAGCAAAGAGTTAAATCCCCAATTTCCCAGGATCCCTGATGACAGTGTAAACTCATCGCATTCCTTTCTCACTCAGTGACAGGGATGTACTATAGGGAATAGCTTCTGGACACTGATCTACTAGACTCCACTCATGGCTAGGCATATCAGCTCAAGTATTCCTTTGCAGATCTTCCTCTAATCCCCACAGAATCAACTGCCTTCACTCTTTTAATCTAGATAATTATTCACCTCAAGTAATATCCACACAGGCGGGATTTACCAGAGGTGTTTCTACTCTAGTAATGCCCAGATCGTCATCTTTCAGCAGTCTTCTGTAACAGCTGCCATTGTCAAGCTTTCAGTCAATGTTGACTCTCTGAATTCCTTGATTTCTATATATGCTGCAGCTAATACTTATAGGATGAAAGACGAAAGTGCTTAGCAAAACAAGGACTGAGGTCAATGATATCAAATATTTGGTACCCACAGGTGAGCAGCAAGACATGAGTAAACACAAGATGCTCCAAGTTAGAATTGGTTCTGTCCCTTTACCTGCTTCCAGATGAGTGAGCAGGTAATTAACTGTTACCCTCAAACATTAATGTTTTCTGCAATTAAAAATAAATTATTTTGACTCTTATAAATCTGAAATCCAAGTTTAGAGTGGTTTATTGCCCTGTCACATAGAGAACTATGGGTAGGGAATACTTACAAATGGAAATAGAGTAATTTCCTCCTCTGCCTGAGTAGGTGGGATAAAAGTCCTTCGTCCCTTGGACCTTTGGCTCCTGGGCATTGATAAAGTGGGAAGATTACCTTTTTACTAGCTACTACAAATATAATAGGGGTTTTCAGATGGATTTCTGCCCCACTGGGTTCATAGAAGTGAAGCATTACAGGAGAGCAGATCATCTGCAATGTATCCTTCCCAGCCTTATCATCTTCTCCTAGATGCTAAGAGGAGACAAAGGGTTTGTTCCTCTACCTATCTTCCCAGAGTTATTTTTCATAGTGGACTGAGAAGGGTTTAAATACTACAGATGGCTGAAAATCTTGTGGCATCAGCACAGAATGACTGTTTCTGATCATGCTAATAGCTTAAAATGAACAGCAGCAGCAGCAGCAACATGCCATTGTGAGCTCGCTCTGGTCCCTTTAGTGTCAATCAACTGAAAAAAAATGAACCAACGTACCTGATGTCAAATACAGTCCAAGGGCTTTTTTGGCCCAAATTTCCTACTGTTACTAAGACTGCTTTGGCTCCCTCAGTGGTAGCAATGGAAAATGAGAAGGCTCATCCAGACAGTTGCTAGCACTATTACTGTAGTTTTTAGCAAAGCTGGACCTAAGGGGCTGTATGGGATATTTGTGTGTTATAGGGAACTTACAAAGCCCCTTGTTGTGTTTGAGACCATTTGTCTTCCAGGTCCCATTGACTCTGCTCTCTACGATAGCTGGGACCCCACAGATAGTGTTGCGTAGCCTTTTCTTTGCTGTATGGTTTTGGAGCAGCATTAAGGGTGATCAGCATCTGACTGTCTAACTGCTTTCTGCCTATTAACCAAACCCATAGATGAATTTGCAGCATCTTACTCATACGAGCTTTTGATTGGAAGACCTCTTAATCTGGTCTTGTACAAGTCCTTCTTCACAGGATGTCCCTTCATGACCTGCCTCTTTTCTTACTTTTACCTTTTCTCAGAATGTAGCTGACTCTGGCAGGATTACAAATCAAGCACAGCAAGCTGATTATTTTCATTCTTACATCAAGTAATAGCAATAAGTACGGATGCTTTGTGCAAGAGTGCCTGTGACTGAAGCCCTGGAGGCTTCTCCTCCCCATCCTCACCCATGCAAGACAGAGATTTGCCAGCAGGCATTTGCAGGTACATGTGTGTCACCTCCTCAGGAGGTGTTCAGCCAGGCCTGTGTCTGAATTGTTCATCTAATAGAAAGAGTGATTCTTTTAAGAAAACTTTGTGAGCTGGTATATTAGTACCTCCAGAGATGCATTTGTTGGAGACAGATTCTAGGGTGCTCCTGAGAAGCTGAGCTTGGATAATATAAAGTAATAAGGGCTAAGACTCAGTTTCCGTGTTTTTCTGCAGATAGGTTTCTAACACCAACCGTGTTTACACCTTGGACTGGCATCCCAGGAAAGCAGATGGGGTTTCCTGGCATTGGGTTTCCTGGGCTTTTGGCTGTTGGAGTCTACTGCATCCTGTTGTGGGGAGAATGTATTTTCCATTGCCATAAAAAGATTCTATTTCCAAATATAATGGTTCCCTCCTAATTCTCAGGCATGGGGTACTGCCAGGCATGGCTCAGCCTGACACCATTTTACTACAATGCACATGTGAAATTAGCTCGATTTCTGCACTGAGTTTCCAAGCCAGGAATTAATTGAGCCAAGAACAAATAATAATTCCTTGTTTATTCTTCAGTTAAGCTTTGCTGCTGTTGTCAGGTCATAACAGTTCAGGGAGGAGAATTGTTCTATGTTCCGCAATGAAATTATGACTCACTATTGCAGAAAATTAATAAATGGCAGGACTCCAGAGTGGGAAAAGGACTCGTGCTCCTCTTTGTAATTTACACTAGTGCTTAGTAATCTCTGCCTCTTAAAAACAAAGGGTTGGAATATCACTACTACTTTTTAAAACAGTGGAAATCTTGAAGCAAGAAATCACAGACAGGATAAGATGCAGAATTTCACTGTAGCTTTCTCTCACCTCAGACACCAAGTGGTTATTCCATGGGGAAGCTGTAGAGGTCATGCTTGGATTTAAGGGCAAATACAGGGACAACATTCCTGGAAGCACTGAGTTTGTGAGCTGAACCCACCATACATGTCCATGCAGAAGTACCAAAAAGTTAGTGTTCAGTGGAACATCACTGTCTCACTAAAGCCATGGGATCTGAACCACAACCTCATCTGAAGCTTTCCTTCCTGTACCACCGCAGTAGGAGGCAACAGGAGTTGCTGGTACTCAGATCCCAATATGCTCTCTTCCTTTGTAGGTACTTTTGAAAAGCTCTTTATCTTGTGATTCAGCTTCTGATCACTGGGAAGTTTACTCTTGGCTTTAGCTCTCGGGTGACAACACGGACTTCTACATAGTGAGCTCTGAAAGGAGAGGTTTCCTCAGGGCTCAACCTCCTCTGTTGCTGGCTGCTTCTCTCTGGCAGCTGAGGATACTCTCCGTGGTCTCTGTACAGAAGATCAGAAGAGCAGAAGATCAGCAGGGCAGCTCGGGATCCTGGCTTGTGTCCCACCAACAGAAACACATGCACTGCTGGCACACACCTCTGCAGTAGCCTGCAGTCATGTGCCTGAGCTCACTACACTACAGAGTCACTGCAAAGGTGCCTTCTTGGATAAGATTGCCTTTAGGAACAGGCTAAGTTAGAGAGGGTACCATGGGGACACACAGCATTCCTGCTGGAGCAAGCGAGGTGCCCAGGTCACCTTTCCCTGCTCAGGGCTGCTTGGGATGTTTCTCTGCTTGGTGAGGCAAGGGGCTGCCATCAGAATTCTGCTCCATGTTTCTGGCAGCCCTCCCTGCCTATGCCATGTGGCTACTGTTAATGTAGTGCTTTTACCTTAATATTTTACATTTCTATTCTGATTTTAGTTTTAGCATTGTTTGATGAGCAATGGGGCCCTTCCAGCACGGTGGTAAGCACCCGTGAAATAATTAACAATTGGTAAAGCCCTCCTGTCTTTATGTAACATGTAATTTTCCTCCAGCCTTGAGATGAATAACTTGTGGAGAAGAATGAAGTGGCTCTTTAGTGGTGTCCACTAAAATTAGGAAGAGTATAAGACAAAAAGCAAAGTGAAACCCTGCACCAGTCTGAAGTGTTAGGGAGATGTAAAAAGCGGGACTGTAATTAACCAAGCAGGAACGTGGGCAGGAAACCCTGTTTAGTGCTCCACTCTCTTTAGGAAAGGATCTGAATTTTGTATGTGCAGCAAATAAGGCATTTACCAGAATGCTAACAATATCTCCATTCCTATATGACAGCGCATCCTTGGTACAAATAGAAAGGTATTGCTTGCCACCCACGGTCTAGTGCCCTTGCTACTTAAAGACCCCAAGCACTTTGCATTTTGCCAGCCACTTGGAATATATATACTAGCTATAAAATGATACTTAAAGAGTTCCTGCACTTTGTACAAATGGCTATTTATGACCTGCCATCAGTGTTGTTCTATAGAGAGGCATGGGGAGGGGGGATTGATGGAGCACTGAGCCTAATCCATCAGTCACTTTGCTACAATCTCTAAACAGATTTTAATTGTGAGGCCAGATTTACTCCAGCAGTCTGTATAGCAAACATGTCTTCCCACTGAAATAGAGAAATACTTTATCCTGAATGCTCTTTTGCAATGTATACATTGTATCAATGTCAATAAAATATTTGTCACTGCAAAAATATAAGCCTGTCTGCTACATAACAGAGAGCCCCAATGGAAGGCAACACTCCCAGATTTAATGCTGACTAAACTTCTCAGTTTCACAGGAAATTAATGGGGCTGGGGAAGAGACTTGCAATTAGAGGAGCAGGGCTACAAATTCTTGCCTTGCTGTTGGCTCTTCTTATTGGAAAGATCTCAGTTCTCCGGGCAGCACTGGGCTGATGGCTGGAATTGCTGGGAGCTTTTATTTCTCCTCAGAGCAAGAAAAATAAAGCCACTGGCATGACAAGCTTGCCTACATCTCCATCCCCTGCTCTGCCAGAGCACTCTGGGTTGTTCCCCACCCAGAGCAGTGGATTTACACCCCATAACCCATTTAAATCATGGCATCACTGCTGAGACTGCCAACATGGGAGCCAATTAGGTAGTGCTACAAAGATGTTGATGCCTGTGGTCTGAGATCTATCAGCTCATCTCAAATATCCCCTGAACTGCCATGAAGTAGTAGCAGCTTTTAATCACTGCTGAGCTTGACTCAGTTCAGACCATTTCCTTGAGCTATCTAGTGCTTTTGTCTGCCTCACTTCCACGATGATTAAAACTCTATTTACTGCAAGAAGGCACTTTCTGCTTTAAGTTTTATTCCTTTCCTCATTGCTAGCTTATAACAGAATTGCTCCTGAAGATCTTAGGTTAAGTGACTTTCATGTAACATGCTTCTCTCTTGTGGTAGACCCAGCCTGCAACCTCAGGTTTCCATACAGCCCAGCACAGTCACTATGCTCAAGACTTGGTATCCACTCCAGACACAGCTCAGCTCTCTCTGGCACTCAGAGAGGCACTGAATTATGCTGTCCTCTCAACACTACCAAAGACAGACCTGCTCTGCCACTCACAGATCTGTTTTAAACCAGGTAGAATAGTTTTTCTTTGCAATTCCTAATGCACCACTAATGATAGGTAGCACAGACTAGAAGTGCCCAGTAGAGCCTGAAGCTTGTTTATGCAGGAGAAGTTGGCTGGAGTCTCTGGGACTCTCAGGGGTGCTGTGCAGGTGAGAAACTCTTCCTCTGCAATCAACTGATCAGTGCATGCAGTTGTCATCTTTGTTACATGTGAAGGTGCAATCCTACCAGTCCTGTTGCGTTCACTTTTGTATTTTTATCCTGTGACATTGTGGGTACCACTCGCTCATCTGTTGCAGGTTTTGATTATTCACAGAGCTGGTGGCACAGGACTTCATCTAATTAACCTGAATGGATGCTGGCGTGCTACACATTGCGTACTCTGATTTATAGAGGATACCTCAAACACTTATTCTTGTAAGGCTTTTCAAAATCCAATTTGCTTTTCACTTTCTGCTGTTTGCTTTTTCCTTGGCATTACTCTCTGATGGACAATGAAAACAGACGCCTGGCTTTGACTTCAGTTTCTAGTCAGGTTTACTCTGAATTTTGTGCACTGAGTAACATTTGTGTTGCAAGCCCCCAAAGGGGATTTTTCCTTGTTTCTAAGAATGCTTCTTTCATGGGATTTTTTTTTTCAATGAATTGTTGTACAATATTGTTATTGGTCTGTGGTATTTTTGGGGTAGGCTTATTTCCAGCAAAAGCTGTACTTGAGGTTAAGCCCTAGCCTTGGTGCTTCCCTTAAAATGGTGGCCCCTGGGCAATAGTTATATGAATCTAAAACATTCATCACAGGCTTCCTGTGTGCATGAAAGGAATAACAGGTATTGACAGTCTCTTTCTCTATTTCTGGCTGGTATCTCTATTTCTTGCTCAGTATCAGGGCAGCTAGTTCTCAAATCACCAAATGAATCCAGATCTCAGCACCGTGTGATTCAGAGAGGCCTGCTGAAAGAAGAAAATAGGTTACTGTTGGTACTTCTGCCTTAACCCAGCGATGTTGGCTGCACAGGTGAAAGCCTTGTCTCCTGGGTGATATTGAACAATTCAGGAACGGCTCCATACTCCTCAGGATTTGCTCTAGCTAGGCTGGCGGCACATTTCACCCTTCTCCCATTAGTGATGAAGTGAGACAAGGAGCATAAGATGGGAAGATGAGGAGGGATCCCAGTCAGGCAGGCAGTAGTTTGGCAGTTAAATTTACCATCAAAAACACTCTCATGTATTCGAGAGGCATTTTAAGTGCACTGCATTAAACACAACTGGTAATAAAAAACCAGAGCAGAAATACGTCTTTGATTTCCTTGCCCGTGTTTCAATGCTCTACTTTGTATTCTGTAAACCACGTGAGCATTTGCATCCAGCATAAGACATTAAGTGACAGTGCAATTCAGTGGGCAATGTTCCTGCCTCTAGGCAGGAGGGTCAGAGGTTTGGATCTTCCTTCAAGCTTGTACCTGCTGGTGGGACAGCAGCAAAGGGCTGGAGGGATAAATTGCTTTTTGAACTAAGTATTAAAGCACAGAAACATTGTGAGATGCAACAGGGTGAAAATGAGGATGCACATCACTCATTGCAGAACATTATAGCAGTGTATGTACATCTGACACATAACAAAACTTATTAAAATGACAGTACAAAGTCAAGCACTGAAAAATTAGGAAAAGGCAAGAATCTTCAGGCAATCATTAGTTTGTTCCCTTATGCATTAACTATGTGGCTACACAGTATTTTCCCTGCAGGGCCCTGTTTTATTCCCTGCATAAGGTAGGCAGCGCTAATGACATAAATAGCATTTCAGTATTTCCTTTCTCCATGGTGTTTGCTCTGCTGCTTGCACGGTTGGGTTCCTCACTGCTTGCGTCCCTTCTCCCCTTTCTTGCTCCCAGCTATACTCCATTCCCTTGCTTATGTTCCATGCCAGATCCGCTCCTCAGACTCAACTACAAATCTTGCTGCCCCTCCTCATCAGCATCTTCAAGACACCCTATCCCTTTAGTCTCAGCTCCACTACATCCTCCTCAACCCATATCCAAGGGTTGTCTGTACTCCTACAAAGTCCCACCATTATCTCTGCACCCACCCAACCTCAGCCACTGAGGAGGCCTCACACAAGACCCTTATCCAGCAAGCCCCTGTCAACCCCAGGTGAAGAGATGGATGGAAGAGCCAAGGAGCCAGCACTTCATCCAGGGGCTGTGAGGCCTGGACACAGAGACACACCCTGCAGAGCATTTGCACGCCTGCTTGGGACAAGGGCTCTGCAATACAGGCAGATTCACAGTTGTCATCAGCCTCCAAAGGCTTAAAACACCCAGGGGGCTGGGCAGCTTGTGTTCTCCCACAGGCTGTGAGCCCAGGCCCCATCTGATCAAATGCAGAGATGTCCATCTGGGCTAATCATCTGTGGAGACTTTTCTAATCAAGGCAGTAAAAACACAGCAGCCCTGGGGCATGATTCATCTTAAACAGACACTTACTATATATAGGTCAGATGAATTGTTCCCTATGAGTGCCACTGACAGTAAACAGAGTGTACAAAGCTTTGCAAGATGAATGCCACACTGGTGGCCAGGAGGGGGAAATCACACCATCACCTAGACATAGTCTCCGTCTCCACAATCCTAATCCCAGCCTGACTCCCTGACCCACTTTCCTCACCGAGACCATTTTCCAGGCCCAGACTGTGCTCATCATGTCTCAGCCTTTCATGCTTCTCCAGACCCCAGCCCCATTTCTCTCTCTTGCTCTTACCAGCTTTCAGGTGAAGCTTCAAACCTCATCAGGCTCCTGTGCAAATCTGCTCTGCCAGCAGCCACTGAAACCTGTTTCCACATGGCTACAGCCCTTGTACAGCAAATTCTGAAGCCTGAGGCATCAAACATGGCCAGGAAAGACTGGACTCTTGGGGGAACATTGCTTCAGCAATCCAAGTAATTCCCAGTAGGCATGTGCAAACTGCAGGTTTTGGAAGCCAGATTTGGGGTGGGTTCACGAAGAGACAAAGGGTGTATTCCCAACCCAGAGTCTACCCAAGCACTCAATTTCAAGTTCTATTTCCACAGCATGCTGGATACAGAGCATTTAATGAAAAAGGTCACTTTTATTTTTTAACATGGACAAAGGCATATATTTTTCTGCCTTCATTCTTGAAAACTGCTACACTATTTTGGATGAAACAGTCACAAATATAGGTACCCCTAAAAGGAAGGCTGAGTCACCATGAAAAATCTCTGCCCAGAAAAGGTTTTGCATAACTAAAAATAACATCTTATGATGGGAAATGCTGGACAATCTTAATTATATGTGAGGCTAACAACCTGCACATAAAGATGAGACACCGTTAGGAATTGATGTGTCAAAAGAAAAAAAGCTAGAATAGATGCATTACTTTAAGTAGTTGTAAATCACTGGTCTCTGATGGTTAAAAGATTCTGAAGGTGCTTAAGAAGGAAGTTTTGAAGGAAAATACATAATGTCTCAGTAAAATTAGTTAGCTGGAATATTGGGTCTACCATTTTCAGAAACACTAGGGTTACTCATACAGGAAATACATCTTACTCTGATAAACAAGTTTTGAAATGAAAATTTAAAACATAATTACAGCGCCACTGATTGAGATACTTTCAGGTCTAACAAGGAAATTCTCAACACAGGAAAATTGTGTTTCACTGGTCGATTGGACTTCTTTGGATAAAAAGGAAATGGAGAATTGATTGCTACAGGTGAAGTCTTTCTTAAGACAGAATAGCCAGAGTCAAAGCAACATCAGAAACTAGAGCAAGGCTTCAAAGCAAAAGAAAATCAAGAGGTATAAATGGCCAATTTTCATTACACTAAAACACCATTAGTGAGATACCATAAGGTTTAGTACCAGGGGATCATATTTTTTAACATAGTCATTGGTAATCTTGTAATGGGAGCAAGCAGTATAGTAGCAAAATGAGCCAAAAAGGTCCCTTTATTTTGCCAAGGCTGTGTAAAAATATGGGGGCTGATCCAGGTGCCTGGGCTACTCAAACCTTCAGCGGGGCCACTGTCACCAGCAGGCCAGAACTCAGGTCTATGAGCCTCGCTTAAAGCTGTATTTGCCCACACTGCTTTCGCAAGCCTGCAGCTGCTCTCTCCAGCTTTCATTTGAAGTACAGCTGGTCTTCAAACAAATGCTCCCTTAAAGATCACTGATACTACTTACGAAGCACAACCTTCCGTTTTTACTACAGCCAGACCTCTCTACTCAAGGGTCAAGCCAACCCAGGTCCTTCGTCTTAGCTCATTTGGACAGGAGACTCCTTAAACTCTCTGCAGGGGCAGCCAAACTGAAGGCAGCTGCTCTGGAGGGTGGCTGCTTTAGTGGCTCATGTGTCTCTGCTTTTGAACTCTCTGCTTCATGTTGCTGAGGACAAGGCACCTCTAATCTCCACAGGTGGGCATGCAGCCATAGATCACAGCTCCCATTCTCTTGGGCGTGACCCCACTATTTGCTGTGGCACAAACAAATGTCCCAGATTGTGTGTATAGTGGGTAATAAACATGCCTCATTCTCCCAGGTGTGCACCACTGCTAAGTGCGGAGAGCTGACAAGGAGGTGCTGTTTCCAATGGCCTCAGAAATGTTTCTCTGTTGGGATTTTCCTTTCTTCTCTGGTAGGTTGCAATTGCAACGCCCAGGAGCTTTCAAAAGCTCTCCACCCACAGCAGCTCCCCACAGTACTGCAAAGGGCAATGTAGGCAAGGAGCGGAGGAGGAAGAAGAGGCAACATGAATTTGTCAGGAATCAGAGCCAGAAATGGGAAGTGTTTCTAAGCCCTCACCTGCAATGCAATATTCAAAATGGTCAGGCTGGTTTGGAGGCTGTATTTCTGTGATAAGGGTCATTCTCCCTAGTGCCTAAGGCAGCGTGACAGGCTGTTTCAAGGATGACACCTCAGAAGTAAGATGGATACTTGGAGTCTGAGTTGGGTGACAGCTGTCTAACAGATTGAAAAGAAGTGTGACAGGATGGTCATGTGGGCATGGTGATCAGCCCCCTGATTAATAGCTTCACATGTAGACTGGAAAAAAATCTGCCCTTCTCCTGTTCCCATATTTGACTGCCTCAGAGACTGGAGGAAGCGTTTTCTAAAGCAACTCAGAGAAGAGCAGCAAGGAAAAAATGGTCAAAAGGAGGGCCGCTCTGAGGCATGCTGCACTCAGGTCTCTGTGAAGGTCCCTTCCAACGCTAACTATTCTAGGATTCTATGATTCTATGAAGTGATGTGCAGAAGTATCAGCCTGAATATGCAGTTTAAAAAAACTGAGCTGCCTAAATGGGAGAGAGTGTAAAGAAAATACTGAAGCTTCTGTGTTTGTGCTATGAGCTTTTGTGCTAGAGAGTCTATATCTGTGTGCCCATGACTCAGTACCTGCTGTAAATAGTTGAGGTACAGGGGAGCAGAAAGGTGCCATTTTTCCCCATGTACAACTGAAGATTTTGCTAGCTAGACCCCATGTCATTCGCAGGCAAGGTGAAATGACAGGGACTGCTGCAGCTTTCCATGTCTATTCAGCATGGGCAGATGAGATGTGAGAGCACATCAGGATATCTGCAGGCCCCTGACAGCCAAAGCTAGGAAGAGCATCTGCTCTCTCCTGCACTTAGACCCAGGGTGGAACTGGGGGTGGACACTGACACACGCCTTGGGGTGGTTTGGTTCTGTGCAAAAACCACCCCTGGGGGAAGGGAAGTGTTTCAATCACACCTTCTTGCCCTGGATAATGGGATTAAATTAATGCATCCAGTGATATAAGCAGTTGAAACTGTTAGAAACTAAGGGTAATTCCCACTATATTTTTTTTTCTACTTTGCATTGAAAAAGCGATGACTTAGAATCATTTGGGGATATTTTTTGGATCTGATTTTCTGAGACAAGTTCATAAGTTTGTGGGGAAAACCAACAGCTAATACAAAACTCTTCCAGTGCTCTAACAGGGCAAATACTGGGGTCCCATGTGTGGTCAAATAAAGATCACAAGCAGCAATTGTTTGATTTTCTTGGCAGTTTCATGAGTCTCAATTAGCAACTTCAGGTGTCTTTGTAAAACAGTGGTGCACCTTTTCTTTTAGTGGTCAGGATATCACCTCATTCTGCTCTAATACCCCAGGGAAACCATAATAAAGTTCCAGGATAGGCTCTGTCTCTCCTTCAGCTACTTCAGCCCCACAGTATAGCTTTATACAACAGTTTTAGCTGTGCAAAATGTACTGAGTGGTAAACTGGAAGAAAGTTTATCCTTTTTTACACCATCTTGTCAATGGTTTCCTCTGTTAGACTTTTTCTTCAATAGGAATTGTTTTGATTTAGACCCTTAGGGATAGTCTGCACACAATTTTTCATACTGACTTAACTATATTAGCTTCAAAGCCAATGTAATTAAAGTAGTATTCCCTCCTCCTCCATAGTCACACTATAACTGGTATAAAGAGACTTATAATGGTACCGCTTACATGAAAATTAACTGCATTAATTCTTCCTTTGCTGCACACCTGTATTACACCTGAACAGCTGCAACATCACCAGGGAATGGACTGGGGGTGAAATACCAAAACCCTTCTGACAAGGTTAAGTGGGTCCAAGTGTAGACAGGTGGTGTGATTTAGCCCCAGACAGCAACTCAGCACCGCACAGCCACTTGGCTCACTCCCACCATGTCGAAATGGAGGAAAGAATCAAATGAGTAAAAGTGAGAAAACTCGTGGGTTGAGATAAAGACAGTTTAATAGGAAAAGCAAAAGCTGTGCACAAGCCAAGCAAAACAAAGAATTCATTCACCACTTAACCATGGTCAGGCAGGGGCTCAGCTATCTCCAGGAAAGCAGGGCTCCATTGCTGGTGGGGTGGTATGAGAGGTGGAAAAGGCCTTGATACTGTGTAAGCACTGCTCAGCAGTAATTAAAACATCCCTGTACCATCAACACTGTTGCCAGCACAAATCCAAAACATAACCCCACACAAGCTACTATGAAGGAAATTTACTCTAGCTCAGCCAAACCGAGCACAACAGGTAATACTAACAAGGCAGACCATCTTGCGCTCTGGTCTTGTATTTAGTGACACAAATTGAGAATCAGCATCTATGGGTTTGAGGAAAAGGTATCTAGAAAAAATTGATCTAGGGCACTGTGTCAAGAAAGCCCCAAAAGTGGAAATCTCTGGTCTCACACCACCATTGAGATCTCCACTTCCGATGGCAGAGAACAATGTGGTGATTTCAATATTGTCTCTGACTATCCCTCCCCCACACAGACCCGTCAAGTCTCATAGCTCCTCATCTGGGTGCTGAAGTGTGCAGCCATCCCTCCACCCTCCCTGCCCTGCCTTTCCCTCACCCTGAACTCCAGGTCTCCTTCCAATGGAGCTAGGTACACCCCGCATTGGGCAAGAACCTCTAAGTCACCGCAGTCATCTTCCCTGCACAGACGCCAAACAAAGTGCAACATAATTTCACATTTGTCACTTCCCAGGCTCCTTCCCAGTCTCCCTGATTTGTGATTTCTATTTCAGGAGCTCTGCAAAGGAGCTCCACTGATTAATCCTCCCTCTACAAA
>JANHGB010015098.1:0-34748 GCA_026283785.1 Coracopsis vasa | reverse complement strand
CTAGTGGAAGGTGTCCCTGCCCGTGGCAGGGGTTGGAACTGGATGAGCTTTAAGGTCTCTTCCAACCCAAACCATCCTGTGACTGTATGGTGATTCTGTTTTAGGGGCATTGTGTGAGGGAGTTTGAACAGCATGAAGTTTTATCTAGTTTCTGTTGCCCATCAAATAGTTCTAGAAGCTGGAAGTCACTGGAGCTCAGTGCACAAATCCTGACCTTCATTTTATTTAGGTAAACTTTAGAGCAAGGAAATAAAATGGCTTTTGAGTGTGTGTGACATGTAATCCTTACAGAGTTAAATCTGCTCTGGCTTTAAGGCAGTTTTGTTGCTGGAGATCTTCCCCAATGTGATAATTACTCTTGAAATTTACTTTGCTTAGTAACTGCCTAGTGTTTAGACTGGAAACTAAGCAAGTGTAACTCTGGCGAAGTCATGAAATTGCATATGACCCTATTTGCAAATTTGGGATATTAATCCTCTTGAAGAAGGGCAAGAAGAAGTATGTTTTGTTTCCTAGGAGGAAGGCTGCTGGGAAAAGTGACCATCGTTGCAGTTCATGTGTTTGAGGCACGATTACAGTTTGTTGTGATCTTGGCAGCGTTAGCAATATTATCTTCACTGTGTTGTACTGATGTTTTATAATTTCATTACTTTAAAATCAATATAGTATGAAGACAAATCACCCTATGATATAGAAGCATACTTCAGTGCACCCACGTATCCTTTTAATATCTTTAGAGAGGGGTATGTCCTATTGGAAGTAGTTTGTGCCTATGTTGTGAAAAGCTTAATATGGGAAAGTGTGGCACATGCATCCTTCAGATTACTTACCTGCCCAAAAGCCTGTCCCTTTTTTCAAATGACAGCACTTCCATTGAATAGGTATGATTCCCTTAATGATAAATAATCTAGCAGCCCTGAAGAGCTCCAGACTTTCACACATCTATCAGATGTTTCAAGCAGAAAAAGTTGTCCTGTGCTTGCATGTGCTGCTCTAAGAAGGGAGAACGTTTGCTTTCCATGGCTCATCTGGTTCTTAATCCAGTTTTTGTCTGGGAACAGAACCAAGATCATTTAATGCTCTCTATCCAGTACTCAAGAGAAGATATTGGTTCTGGCTCTCCACTTATGTGAGCAACATGAGCTAGGTTGGTTCTTTAGGTTCTGTGCCTCAAGTTGAATATCACTGCCATTCTTGAGTTGCTGTTGTCTTCCTAACCCTATCCCAGATCCATAAGACACTCTTTATAGTATCTCCCATCCTAGTTAGTCCTGAGACTATAATTTCATTTTGTTACTAACAGTGACTTACGTGATGAATGTAGCAAAAAGAGAGAAGTATGAATGAGAAAGTAATTGTGGAAGAATTGCTACTTTATTTCCACCCACAAGCATCCCTGTCCATCTTACCCACACACACCTTACCCTCACAAGGAGGTTGTAGGTGAAATTATACTAACTTCCAGGGAGCAGTGAAGGCAGGGCTGTTCCACAAGGAAGGGAAAGCCAGCAGCTGAGAAAGACCACAGTGCAGGCAGGAGCAGCATACGTCCCAGTGGGGCAGAGTCCCTCAGGGCAAGCAGGCCAGGGCTGGTGACAGTAATAGATTCCATCAACAGTCCAGCCATCCTCAGGCAAAGAAGAAGGCAGGTCCAAAATCAGTCCAGCAAAGCCAAATAGCAACTTGGGAATGTGAATGGAAATGGATACACCTACAACATAGCTCAGGCCAGCACATGGTGGCTGGGCCTGAGCTAGAATGGAGCTCCTGGAGCAAAGAGCACGTCTTGTTTGGATAGGGCTTATGTAACACTTAAGGCCTTGTTGGTGCGCTGAGGACCCTGACACTACAAGCTGAATAGGGATCTGTCTGTGAAAGCTGAGTGCTGGCTCTCCTGGTGCCTCATGTGCTGGCTGGCATTGTGAATGCAGAGTTCTGTTCCCTTCATTCAAATGAAATGAATCTACTGAAGCCAGTTACAGTCTGACCATTGCAAGCAATTTATGGTAAAGCAATTCTGTTGTTTTCCAAAGTGTCATCACAAGGCAATTTGAAATCTGGGTTTATTTTCCCATTTCTTTAACTGCTGTTTCCTGCAGATTCTCAGAATAGAATAAATGAGGAGCACATAGCAATAAATTACTCTTGTTGAGGCTGCTTGATGTCCAAACCACTGCAGATAGAAAGAAATGTCATGCCATTGTTATGGTGACAGTGAAGGATGATGCTTTCCCCCACCCTCTGCAGCTCCAGTGATGAAAATTCAGCTCTCATCTCTCTTTAGGCCGTGATGTAGGCCAGCAGCTACTCATTAAGCAGCAGCAGAGAGTTTGCATCCATTCCTACCACATCCCATTTACTAATCAACAACTGGGATCATTTTCTGAAGGGAGAAACTTGTTTCTACCTTCCTTAATACATACATCAACTTGAGGCAGAGCTATCTTTCCTTACTGAACTCCTAACTAATTTTGAGGCAGCCAAGTAACTGACTGACTTCCTAAGCACTCTGGTGTCTTCATCTTCCATGGGCTGCTCCTGAACTATGCTTTTAGACATTGCATCTTCTGCTCCACAGGATACTTCGCTCCAATTCGAGACTAAATAGCTGTTCCCCAATAGAGAAGGTCCATATTTCAGTCAGATGCTACAGCTGAGTGATGAGTCCTTTCAGTGCTGTACACTCTTCAGTTGGACTCATTCTAGTTCTGCAGAAGCTGCTTGTTAAGGGGGAAGCTGTGTTTTCTCATTTGGTGGTGGTGTTGTGCACTGTTTAGTTATGGGTTCTGCGCCTTGGGTCTGCCTGAGGCATTGTAGCTACAAAAGCTGGTTTAGAACATACTTTGCATCAGAGTCCTGAGAGTTAAAAGATGATCTGACAACATTTAGTGCCAAAACTGGTCTTCATGTTCCCTATTTTAGCACATTCTTAGTAAGAGAGCTTTGTGATAATCTTTCCCTAATCCTGCAGAAACCTGTTTTATACTAGGCTGCCAAGGGCTGTGAGCTGTAGAGATCGGATTTGGGATATAGATGCACTCAGGAGCATGGTCTTTCTTAAACCTGACAGGGTCTTCCCAGGAATGATCACTCTGATTCTCAACATCTTCTGTTTGACTCTTATTTTTTGGCTACTGAGTAGAGTCTTTGAAAGCAAGGGATTCTTCCACAGATAAGCCATGTTCTGCTTACGAGCCTATTGGTTTTCCTTTTGCTTTCTGATGAGAGATAAGCCCCAGTTCCACCTTCCCTTTCTGATCAAAGAGAAGATGTCTGCCTGGCTTATAGCTCCCGTCCTCCAAAACAACCCAAACATTCCTGTATAGCTCAATACACTGAGACTTGTGCCACTTTGAACTATACTACAACTGGTGGCCCAAGAACAGAGAGGTACTGGATCTTCTTTTTCTAACAAGACATCTAATTTCATAGAAGAGGATATAAATATTAACAAGTAAATCGTTTTCTGGTTAATAAAGGAACCCTGGAGCAGACACTGGGTTCTGTAGAAATCCAGTGATCTCAGATGCAGAGAACAAATCTGGCTGCTGTTTATGACCTATGCTGAAAGGTTTTCAGGGATTTGATCTTGAATGATTCATGAAAATAGTTGATCCCTAAGACAGTCTGATAAGTATTTCAGAGTTGTGGCAGCCTCTTCACAGACTTTATTCCTGTTTTTCAGTTCACAGCTTTGAACTCCTTATTAGTCTCTGTTTTCTTTCTCTCTTTGCCCGTAACCGACCTGACTGAATCCAGGGCCAAGCAATTCTGTCACTGTCTCTATTAAGCTGACAGCACTCAATTCTGAGTTACCACAACAGCGAGGATTACGTGACAAGCAAATGAAGACCCAGTCAGATAATGGAGTTTTTAAAATGGGGATTACTGGTGCTGAAGATGTAATGGTCTCTTTGATGCTGTTACTATCTATAGCATAAATCCCTCTCAGTCTTTGGCCTATTGACCTGACACACTGAAAAGGCTCCTTTGCAGCCCCTATTGTCCAAAGGGAAAAGCTTTGAGCAGAGACGTCTTCAAGGCACAGGAAAAACACAAGGCCAAGAGATAAGCTTGGAAATTTGAAGGCAGTTCTTTCAAGCAGAGTCCCAGAGTTTTAGTTGAAACCGATCTCCTGATTGTATCCGTGTTGCTTTTTCTCCAACGTGTACATTCAATACTTTGTGATTTCTAAAGATATCCTGAGCTGATCTCCTCAAGGCGAGAGCAGGAGTCTTGCAAATCAGCATCTGCTGAAAAGCACTGTCTGGTGAGATTTTGGAAGAACTGCTTGTCCCTGACACTTACTGTACCTCTTGGAGTATTGACAGGCCTCTCGCATAGAATTACTCGATATATACCTTTACTACCTAAGAATAAATGAATAGTTGGACTTTGGAATAATTAGGACTATTGGTCTTGGTTTGGGAATACCAGTTAATGGCAGTGGAACAGTTTGTAGAAAGGTGAGAATTTTTAGCCTTTCTCCATACCATAATGCCGTCTCTCTGCAGAGCTATTAATGTAAAGAGAACCTTTTCCAAGCTCTGCAAACATGAACCCTTTGCACTTCTCTAGAAGAGATCTCTGAGGTTATTTTACAAATCATTATCAGGTCCATCATATTGTGAGGAAATAAGGGATATAATTCTCCCTATTTTCCAGCTATAAGGTGAAATTCTCTCCTAAATTAGGCTAACATTATGCTTTATAGAGAATTATGAAGACTGTCTTCAGGAACTTAACAGGCACCGACTCACACACACACACTCTCCCTTGCTAAGTTCTCTGATCAGTCTCTGGTTTTGTGAGAGCTCTGTGGGGATATCTGGCCATTAGCAATTGTTGGCCCAGTTTCAGTTTGCTCTGAAAATGAAACTATATGGGCAAAGGAAAACTGAGGGGTGAGGGTGAAGGGTGTGCTTGTATAGAAGTTGCCTCCCTCAGTTTTGACTTCGCTCCTCATCTGCGTTCAAGGACAGGCGCATGGAAATTAAGAATAGTTGGACTCATTCAGGTGCCTTTTCATACAGATACCTTATCATCACTGTCACTGTGAGGCTCTGTTCCGTAACAGATGCTGTCACTCAGTGCGTGAACAAGCTTCCTGCTGATGCCAATGCATTTGTTATGTTACACTGCCCAAGTTCACAGAGGCTGGTACTGCTTTTTTCTTCTTACCGTTTGCTTCCTTTTTCTTGTTGCCTGTTTGCAGCTAAGGGCTCAAAAGAGTTGTCCAGGAACTTGAAGTAGATGAAGTGTTCTTCTGCAGTGACTTCAGAGTGTTTTCCAGGGCAGCTGTGCTTTCCCTTTGTGTTGCAGCTCTGTGTATCAGAGCTAATTAGGCATTTGTGTTCAAGAACTTAATTTCCACAAGTTTTCAACATTTCTCTCTTACTGGTTGAACAGTTCATGTAGCAGGAACATCTCACTGTTGGGAAGCTCTCTTGGGCTTTAGCCTGTGCTGCCTTTATTCCATTCCGTTTCGCTTCCATCCCATTATAGTACTTTATAACGAACTAAATTTCCCTCCTTGTATTCAAACCCTTCAACTATTGGTAGGTGACTGTCGCAGGCCCTTGGTCATTGCTGAACCAAGCTATGTATATTTAATCTCTCTGCACAAGTTAATCCCTTCAGCTCCTAATCACTTGTGTTGCCTTTTTCCCTATGAAATCAATCAATGTCTTCATGGCAATCAGAAGCCCATCACAGAACACCATATTATAAATGCAATTTAATCACAGTGAGAAAGATGACATCTTACTGTTTCCTTGTTTCATAATATAATGCTGCTGCACATTCTCTCTCAAAATTGCTTTCTTTTCTTTTCCTTTTTGATGTTCTGTTTTAGTGAAAACTTAACCTCCAGTTTTCTGTTTATCCTCGGGTCTTGCCCATGGTCACACATAGGAGGACTTAGGGAAGCTACTGCCCCTAAGTTATTTGTAAGAACAATCTAACTTCTTCTGATTAGTTTTTTTGTGGGGAGGAAGAATGGTGGCATTATTTATCAGAGTAGGTAGTGGCATGACTCAAAGCATGCCAGTTAAAATAGAACTAGATTCAGGAGTCATGGCCAGAGCTGAGAACAGAAGAGGGAAGCTCTGATTACTAATTCTTTGCATCAGCCTTTGACCTCACACCTCAGATACACAGGGACCTTCCCAAACAAGGAATGGCCGTGTCTGAAACTGTGTTCTTCTAACTGCCCCAGGCAAGATAAACACAATCACCTATAGATTCCTGCTTGTCAGTGTGTAGGCACACCACAGCTGGTTAGCTGCAACCTGCAACCTTTACCCTGGAGGGAAAGCAAAGTTTATTCACAACAGCAGCTATACGCCCTCTAGACTGCACTGTGTGAACTGATGTGTTTAGATTGGAACTGCTTGAGGTGTTATCTGTTACATAGACAGTGACAAAGGGAAACTCTGCAAGTGGAAAATTAGTTGACGTATCGAAGTGTCATAACAGAGAAAGAGCATTGGTACATTGAAGGGGATTGGTACTGAGGAGACCTTGGTCCTACACCTGCTGTCACTAGTGATTAAATCACCTTCCCACCATCATCCCCTCTTTGCTCTCTGACCCTTTAACATCAGCCCTCTGAAACAACAGCTGCCTGTCAAGGTATGTTTTATGCAATGCCTAACACAGCAGGGCCTGGTTTTAGCTATAAATCACCGCAATGAAGCCCATCACAATAGAACAAAGTACAGAAGTATAGCAGACTGAGAATCCTTCACTGAATTGTTGAACTACAATGGGACTAAATCGCACAGAATCTGCTGTGGCAGCAAAGGGAGTTTAAGTAATGTAAAACATGTATGAGCTGAGATACCCTGGGACAACAATACAGGGACATAAGCTGGCCACAAGTAAAATTTAGGCAAAAAAGTAGGAAAAGACGTTTCTAAACATCAAGCCAGGGATGTTCTGGAAGAGCTTCCCACGAAGGAAGTTAGAGGCAAAAGACCTAACTTCTTGTACTAACTCTAAGTGCCTTCTTTAAAGTTTGTTGGTAAGAGGATATAGGGCTTACTTAATACTTTATACAAGTCATGAAGTTTAGGGACAGATCCCTAGTCCACATCTTCCTTTCTCAGAGCTATGCCAAGTCTTCATTCCTTCTCTGTTCTTTTCCAGCTTTCATTTCTACACTGAATTTCATTCAGTTAACTTAAAAAAGAATCTAAAACAAATCTGTGCAATGAAGTTCTCTCAGATCAGAGAGTCTGATCTGTCCATTCTAAACCTGAGAGGCTGTGGCTTCACAGGCAGCACTGTTCACAGGACTTTTGTCTGGAGTACCTTGTCATAATGCAGATACTTTGTCCCTTGATTGCATCAGTCAACTTCAGGAAGTTTGCAGCTTAAGTGTATAAGCAAATGCACATTCTTCACCATCAGTAGGAATGGAGGCTCTGCTCCCCTGCTGCCACGTTTGATGTATGCTATATGCTCCCTAGGACTTGCCTGTTTCTTAAATAGGTCAGTCAATATGTAAAGTGGAACCTTAGCCAGTTATCGCAGGCAGGAAAATCTGTGTCTTGGGTTTCAGGACAATCTGGTGGGAAAATGACTTCAGTGGAAAAAGCTACTTTTGTGAAGGAACAAAGCAGGGAGGAATTTGAATCTACTTTAGAGTAGCTGTGAAACTCCGCTTAGTATCTGCCTGCCTTTGTCCCACCTAACAATGTGTTTGCTGTAAAGCTTATAGCAGAACAACAAGCCCCATACTCCTTGGGCTATCAATTAGCAGGAATTCTACTGGACTGGATCAGTGGCACTCTTGGGCAGTAGCATGTTTCTGACAGGACTGCTGGATGTGAAGTCCAGTCAGAGTCAATCATAACCTCAAGGCCCAGGCAACACTTTATAAGGGATGTGTTCACAGCATCCTTTTTTCAGCACGTTTTGGCAGGGTGGTGCTGACTGGCAGGTAGGACAATCTTGCAGAGACCCTGCACTTGAGGAATTAACCCTGTATGTGGAGTGGGAAATACAGACTGGATCAGTTGTTTCTGCTTGAGGTTGTCTCAAGTCTGTGATTCACTGCTGTGTCCTTTCTCACACGGTGGCTTGTCCTGGAAGGCGAATCACAGCTGCTTCATCCTGTTTTCAGGGAGTTACATCTGCTGCTGAAATTAGCGTCCTGAGACTCCTCTAAAGGTACTATCTGATACTGCCCAGTCAGAGCCCAGCACAGAATGTTCTTCAGGGCTTCCAGCACTCCCTTCTGAAAACATCTCAGCAGCTTTCCTTGGCAAGGAATCCCTTCCTGATATCTCTACCTTACCTTGCTATTTTGTGTATCAGAGTGAACCTGATCGAAAGGTTACTGCTACTGAAAGAGGGAACCTTTATTTCCCCAGCTACCTCCTACACTCTCCTGCTTTCACTGCCTCTGGCTTTCATCGGATGCTTTAATAGACTGATGTAGTCTACTAATGTCAGACAAGTAAAGCAGCAAAACGAACAAACACCACTTTTTTTCTGAATTAGCAAATAAAAATGTTTATGAAGGTCCCATGAGTGCAAGAAAAGGGGAAGGATGAGCAGAACTGGAGGATGAAGAACACTTCTTGTCTTTCAGCATCTGCCAGCTGGTAGATCAGTTTCATCCTCTTATTTTATTAAACATTAGGAAAAACTGAAAACCTAGAACCAAATTCCATGGTTCAGGGAGATCTCCCTCCTAACGATGCCAAAGTATCTACAGGATAATTACCATGGACCACATTCCTGGCAATGTTCAAGGCCGTGTTAGACAGGGCTTGGAGCAACCTGGTCTAGTGGAAAGTGGCAGGGGGTTGGAACTGGAAGAGCTTTAAGGCCCCTTCCAACCCAAACCAGTCTGTGATGCTATGACCACAAAGCATGTGAATGTAGTTTCCCTGGTTCTAGGTGTAACTTGGCACAGTACAACCCTTATTTATGAATATTCTTCTCCTTGAATGGAACCTAGGCTAGTCCCATATGTTAACATTAAAACCCAAAAGAGCTAGCTTGTCTCAGCGCAACACAGTGTGGTGATTATATGTCTGTATTGAGGTTAGAACTTCAGCATGTAAATCTGAATAAAGCCTGTTCTCTTCTGCTTCATGCTGGGCCCAGTTTCATCTGTCTGGAAATGAGAGATGATGGGGTTTGATAAATGGATGGAAGGGTTGTCCACCTCCCCTGTGAGCCTCAGCCTCAGATTCTCACTTATATAATGTGTTCCTCAGTGATTCACAGCAGCAGTCCTGGCAGTCGCTGGCAGAACCATTCTCCTGCTCTCTAGCGATAGAAGCACAAAAAAAAAGGCCAAAACTGTTCTGCTGCTTCAGGACAAACACATCCGTGACCTGAAAATGGCTGCCAAATTACCAGTTGATACCTTGGAAAATGGAGGTATCTCAGGTACCTGAGAAAAACCCTAAGAAATAGTTTAATCTAGCATGAATATGCATAGTGTTACTTGAGAGTGTCAGAGCAATCATTATGCTGGAAGCTCTTAAAGTGAGAACTTTTTGCATTTCTAGGAGCCCTTGCAGGAATGCTTTTGCAGAATGAGAGGTTCTCGCTGCTAGTATCATGGCCCAGGACACGCAGTTGCTCGGTTTGGCTATAGCCAGTAGATAGCAGCAGTAAGCAGTCACTCACCAGTCTGCTGCTGCTTTGTGCTGGGATGGGCAGAGCAGCAGCATCTGGTGAGCAGCAGTGTCTTATGCCAGAGCTGAAGAGCCCTCTGATGTGGTTCATCAGGGAATAAAAGCAGAGTGTGAGGCTGTCTAGCATGTTGAAAGAAAGGGGCAGCAGCAGAAGATGATCATCAGCATTGGCTGCCAGGGGCATCTCAAAGGTTGCTCCTGGCAGTTCATGGACAGTCGGGGAGGTGTAGATACCTCCTCGGGAGAGCAGGGGTCCTGTATCCTCTCAGAGCTGACTGATGGCTAGTAAGGGTCTCTCAGCAGGTGTGTACTGTCCAGAGACTGGAAAACAGAGATCACACAGTAAAACTGGAGGCAAAACTAGAAATAAAGCCCTCACCTCCCTGCCTCTCACCTCAGGGGTGGCTAACTCATTGTTTAGCATCCACTGAGGACAGCAGCGGCATTGCACAATGTCTGACTCCTTGTGCTGGCAGAGCCCCTGTGATGTGTGTGGAGCGATCTGTGTAACTACCACTCCGCCTGAAACTGGGGTCATGCGGTCAAAGTAGTAATAGCAGGGAGGCTACAGGCTGAGGATGCAAGCCTTAAACACGCACCTACAAACACATCACTAGAAACATAGCTGAGTCCATACTAAATGGAAGGTGAATATGGATTTTAAACATTCATACATTTCAGAACAGTGACATGTACTGGAGCCTCTTTAAAGTCCTGTTTAATAAAATAAAGAGTTCTCTTTAAGGGTTGCTTTAACATGGGCGAGTGGGAGAGACGGTGCTGGGAAATTGCAGATTATTCCTTTCTCCTTCCCCATCCAGTGGAAAAAAAGGAATATAGAATCACATGAATCTCTCATTAATATAAGCTTTTTCCTACAGTCACCTGCTGACATGTGAGTAGTATGTGATTTGATACCTGGACAGGCAGTCCCCAGCTTGAGTGCCTCAGTTGCTGAAGTATCTGTTTTAATCTGTGTTGTACTGCACCCTCTTCTGCTGAGAGGGGATGAGTAGTGGAAATCCCTGGTCTGTCTCTTTCCCTGTCTCTGAGAGGCATTTATGTACTGAAGAACAAGGGAAGTATAAAAACTCAATTACAGCAAATAGGGGAGAATCAATAAAGGAATGAGAAGCTGACAGCACAGAGATGGGGTTCATGTCTACAGTAGAATCATGACACATGACATTACAAGAGTATAGAGTGCTCAGCTGAGTTATCAAGATTGATATTTATGATGATGACTTGCAGTTGTACTGTTTAAAAACCACACCTATTTGATAATGAAAACCTGCTGGCAAGATCTGAGCAAAGAGGTGAAATTGCAGGAAGAGTAAAATAAGATCAGTAAATCAAATGCTTTAAATCATCAGTGAGGCACACTACAATTAGGGTTGGATTCAAGAAGGCAGAATTATTGGAATTGCAAGCATAAATCCATGCCATGCATGTGCTGGGAAACACGCTGGGAAAACTCCAACATCTCCAGCCTGACCTCTGTCAAGGGCAAAAAGGTAACAACCGTATTCTAACATAATAATTCCCATCGACTGTTTCATGTTTCAGTTCAACAGAGGCTACACAGGCTTTGAGGATCCCCATTTTAGGACCATAGGAGGACTCTCATATTTTGTGTCTTCACATCAGCTTTCACATAAACTTCATGCGATATAATCTGTGATGTTCATCAAGACCATGTGGGTGCTGGTGGAGCTTCAGAGACCTCAGCTGACTTTGCCTGGGAGATTGTTCATTGCTATTGATCTGAAATGCAGCCCAACCTTGAAACAGCGGTGCCTTCTCCCTGGCCTGACTGTGAGCCTTCTCTCTTTATCTTTTTAATTCCACTTGTTCTGTTTGTCTTATGAAAACTTCCAGTTCCTAACCTTATATTTGCCACTGTACAGTAGCCACAGCACAGGAGTTGAAGGTGAATAAAGACCACTAAGTAATGCAGTACAAGCTCTTGTATACTGCATTGTTACCTCTTTTCTTACACATTCAAAGAAAAAAATGGGAGACTATCTAGTCACAGAATCATAGAATAGTTAGGGTTGGAAAGGACCTTAAGATCATCCAGTTCCAAGCCCCTGCCATGGACACCTCACACTTAGACCATGTCACCCAAGGCTCTGTCCAGCATGGCGTTGAACACTGCCAGGGATGGAGCATTTACCACTTCTTTGGACAACCTGTTCCAGCGCCTCACCACGCTCACAGTAAAGAGCTTCTTCCTTATATCTAACCTGAACTTCCCCTGTTTCTGTTTGAACCCATCACCCCTTGTCCTATCACTACAGTCCCTGATGAAGGGTCCCTCTCCAGCATCCTTGTAGCCCCCTAGCTCCATGTCCTTCTTACGTCAGGGACACCAGAGTCATGAAGTTCCAGCCTGGGATTTCTTACTTTGTCAGTGGTGTCTACTTAAAACATTCATATTGGATAGGGATTGAAGCATGTCACTCCAGTTTCAATGGCAGGTCAGGTTTAGTAAAACAAGCATGTTCTGAAATGCATTTTACAGAAATGCTTAACAAAAGCTGCTTTGAGTTCAGTCACAACAGCTGGATTTTGGTTTTAAGAGGCAGTGTTGAACAAGCACGAGTGGAGAGAAATAGCTTATTCCAATGGACTGATTAGGGGATGAGGAATTGAGAAATCCTGTGGTTTATTTCCTGGCCTGCCACTGCTTCATGACAGGCCCTGGTAAAATCTTTTAGATTCTCTGTAGTGAGCATCTTATTTCATCTCATGTAGCATTAGAACTTGCTTCAGTGAACAGTGACAAAGCCTAGCAGGTACAAATGTGCCTTGCTTAGAAAATTTAGCAGAGCACATGGTTTCCCTCTTTCAAAGGGAAAAGAGAGGAAAATAGAGAGGAAAATACTGCTAACTAGCATTGTCCCAGCAATGCACATGGGAATGATAATAGCTGTGTATTTCCTGTCCTCACTATGGGAAAAAACAGATCTAAGAGTGTCTCTGTCTAGTTTCTCCCTATTTCAGGAAATCCTCTCTCTTTGGTGCCTTTAGCAAGAGGAACTAGAACGATAGAGTGGGTTTATTCGGAAAGAACCCCTCAAACTAGCTTGGGTTTCTGGGGTTCTTTAACTTTTTAACTTCCTTCCTTGTAATATGCTAGAGAATGGTGACTAATAATTAGGAAGGGACAGCAAAACTGTCATGGGGTTTTAATTCTGAGTCGAGCATTGACTTTGTTGTGGCAGTCAGTAGCACTGCTCCTTTGCTTTTCCAGTTTCTCTGGTTTTAATGTATAGAAGAACATTATTAACCTTTATTCTCACCTCTTGTGTGATACAGCCTAGGACTAACCTAAATTAATTGCAGATTCAAGTCAGGTATCTGGGATTGAGCTAAAGCAGATCTTTTATAGGAAATACCTGATCTTGGGTTTAAAATTTCCTGTGACAGAGAATCTCTGAAAATCTCCATCATGTTAATCTAGAGGGCAGTTGCCCTCCACATTAAAAATTAACTTAATTCCGACCTGAAGGTGTGGAGCTTCCCGACAGCAGCTCTTTTGCTACAATGTGCTGGTGTGAGGATTCCTATGGGGTCAGGTCTCCACCTCTCCATGTGTGTACTTACAGATTTTTATCAAATAATTACTTCTACTTCCTTTTGCTTAACCAAAAAAGATTAAGCTCCCAGCATCTTTTCTATTAAAGTGCTTCTTCCAGTTCTTTTCCACTGAGCAGGATCTTCAGCTTAGGTTTGGGGCTAAAATCTACCACAACCAGCAAAGACAGTTCTAAGTAGTTTAATCACTTTTTGAGTGTCTTCTGCACTGGCAGGCCTTCCAAGCACAGACAGAATGGCCAAAGCCACCACCCTCTTATAGAGCAGGGAGTAAGTGTGTGGCCGAGGGCTACATGTTTGAGGGCTACAGATCTGCCCCTTGTGAAAAGCCAAAGAGCACTTAAAGTCCCAGGAAGATGTTTTAGCAAGTTCTGTGTCAGCCCTAGGCTTGATGGGAATACCAAGTAATTTTGAATCTCACATTTGTTAGATCTCACAGCAAGACTTAGTCTTATCAATGTATTCCACTCTAGCCTTCTCCCTGCTGTAAGAAGTAAAGTGTTCTGGAGTACTGGGAAGTGTGGGGGCACACACTTGATCTGAACCTTTCCCCTGCTGAGAAGTTGGAATTTAGAAAAGCAGCAACAACATTTGTGAGTTTTCCCCCCATGCCCCTATTACTGATGAACTGGATATTTTTATCACCACACATTGCTAAATAAATCCTGTCACCTAATCCTGTTAAGTGAAACCTGCAAATCCAAGGAAGGAGAAGTCTTGCTCCAGTGAGACAAGGATTTGTGGAGGGTTTTGCAGCATGGTGAAAAAAAACAAAGACAGAATTAACAAGGACAGAAGTGGCTAATAATATATGCACCATTTTTCGTCAGGCAGACTTTGAGCAGAAGCCTGTGGAGCACTCACCATGACATGACTTTGCTCAGAATGGTGTTTGTTGTTGTTGTTGCTGCTTAACCTTAAGTGCTTCCTCTGCAGTAGAGTATGCACTGAGATGTTGCCAGCCCCAGAGTGCTGTTTAATCTGACATTCCTCTCTGGGAGTAGGAGGAGAAGATGGTTGCAGTGTCTAGGTCTGCTCTACGAAGCTACTTTATATGAAAGTAAACAGCTTTTTTCTTATGGCAGTAGCAAACATAAGCAGTGAGCAGAAATAAATGGGGTTTGCTAGTAACTTTCTGCTAGACAGCATAGGAATATGTATGACTAGGGAAGCTGAATGGACACATGTCCTGGGTGATCTCAGGCAAGTTCTTTATGCCAGATCCAGTGAAGTTCAAAGGTGGGATATATTGCAGCATGTCACTCCTGTGAGCCCAGCCAAGCTCATTATGGGACATTGAGCCTTTCAGTCCTGTGCCTTGTTGGCTCTCTGGGGACCATGGGCCAGCCAGTGTGCTGAGTAGGAAACAACCCAGGCAGGAGGGGAATGCTGTAGCCACAAATTGCCTCTCCCCATCATCTCCCTGCAGCTCAGCCATGTGCAGGGCTGCACCTACCTTCACATCATCTGGAACCCTGTCACCAAGATGTAAGCTTTATTTAAAAAGAAAACAACAGACAGTTCTCACTCTCCTCCTAAACTGCAGCTGGTGAAGCAAATGTCACTTTCCTGTTCCCTTAGTGTCCCACAGGAAGCATCTTTGTGAAGTTGCTCCATTGAACACAAGATTTAAGATACCATCAGTCAGTAGAAGAGCACAGGAGGGAATATGATTCTGTCAGCTAATGGGGTAGGGAAAAATCAGGAAGGCCTGTCTGCTGGTCTTGCTCCCAGGAATGTTTCTACACATCACACAGGAAAGGGCTTTGTCTGAAAACAAGATAAAGTCTAGGAAGCAGCATGTGGAACTGCTGTGTGTTGTTCTGCCCTTGCATTTAGCAGCACAGAGCAGTAACATTAGCTGCAGTGTGCAGCTTTCTCATTGATTTCCCCCAAAAAAGCCTCAGTGTTCACAGAAGAGCCGGGTGAGAGGGATCCCTCCCCCTCACAAATACACACACACAAACACAAGACTACCATCCACCGAGGCACATTTATACAATGATGAACTGATCCTATCAAGGCAATGGCCTCAAGAGCCTGTAGAGCTTTATTTAAACTCTTACACAAAGGTCAGTAGAGTGTTGAAAACAAATGAAAGCAGAGGCTGTGAAAATGAATCAATGGGAGTCCCTGGGTGGACTTTGGGAAGTGCCACAGTGTGGGGCAGGGCTGGTCTCTCCCTGCCTGTGCAGAGGCCAACACAGCCTTGCTGATCTGCTCCGGCAGCATCTGAGCACTGACCATGTTTAATCAGGGCTAGCTTGTGTGCCACTTTGGAAAGTGAAATCTTAGTCCTTAGTCTGTAGGCCTGAGAATGAAGGAGATGCCTGTGTGAATAGATGTGGCTAGCAAGGAGCAGCCAGGGAAGGAGAGGCACAGAGAAGAAAATGCTCTCTTTCCACCCTTCTGGGTTTACTGCTTAATCTTTGCCAAGTGTACAGCACTTGCACTTCCTGTGATTAGGAAGTCCAAATCTCATTTTACTACTGGCCACTTGGGTAATACATTGGTTCCTAAAATACCAGTTAAAAAAAAAAAAAAAAGGGAACCAGGAAAAGTGCATTTTCTCTTTTTTTTTTTTCTCTTCTACACATGCAACCTTCTTGTTACCAAACCCAGCAGGTTTGGCTTTAGCTTTCAAAAGAAGGAAATTGACTTTTTGGTAAAGATAAGGTTTTCAGAATGTCGCCTTAGTTGGTTAAGAGCCAGAATGACCATAAAGAAGCTTATAATGAAAATTCATACTCTCCTTAGTGGCAGCATCACAGGACAACTTCATCACACAGAAAGGTGAATGTGATGCAGACAATTCTGTCCTGCCCTCTTCTCATGTTCTTAGTTTCTTCTCTTCTGTTTTGGATCCACCCTTCTCTGTCTCTTTTCCATGCTTTAGCACCTTTCAACAAAGCCGCCTTTAAAACTAAACAAGCAAAAAGGCTCCAGATCACACTGAACTGGCATTTGAAGACCAAGAGGTTGTTTACTCTGCTGCTATATTCTGCTCCTGTGCTGTTTAGACTGGGACTGGACTGCCTTCCTCTGCTGGGGTTTTGAGATCAGCAGGATTTTCTAGACGTTTCAGTAACACCCATGATTAAACAGAACCATATGACAGACAGAGGCTCAGACTGGACCTGGAGTGCTTTTTTTGATCCAGAAGTGAGGTAAAAGCTTGATTAAAGGAACACAAATGTGCATGTGTACACATAGGCAGGTGCAGGCTCAAGGAAACAATCTCCAGATTTGGGATAGCCATGAGATCCTTCTGGAGTTGAGTGGGTTATATGCAGTACCACTGAAGGGCTGGCTTCTAAAAGCAAAGCTAAACAGAGGAGGAGGCCTTTATTTTGATCTCACAGAATTATTTGCAGCCTTATCAACTGAAGCCTATTCCCCTTCCTCTACTTATCTACTGGCTCAGCACGGCACTCGGCACTGCTGACAGTTGCAGACTCTGCTGCTGAGCAGTAGATATGGCAGCAGCACAAATCACTCTCTTGCAAGATAATGGGGATGTCTTGAGGACTCAGGCTGGCCTAACCTGGTTGCTTGTTTGTAAAGGATGTACTTCTGCCAGTAAGGAATGAAATGCAGGCAGAAATACTCCATCTCCCTTGCCTTTGGCCGTGGTTTTAGTGGCAGGGAAATTCTACTCCATTTGAGTTGCTGAGTGGGAGGAATAACTACCTGAAGCCCCTTTTGTGGGTAGCAGCATGAGCAGGGTATCTGTGAGGGGCAATGATAAAGTATGATCTTCTGCTTGAAGCTCTCCCACTGCCATAGTGTTCAGACATGCTGGCTAAGCTTGGTTTTGCAGTTCTGCTATCTTCAAGAGTTTAGAAATCCTGAATAAGCATGGAAATGTCTGAGTTTGTTCTCCAAAATCCTGAGATGACTTCTAGCATCTTGTCTGGGGAAATGAGGTTTATACAGTCATGCTTTGTATCCATCAGTCTGTCAGTTCCCTCCTACTAATACTTCAGCTTGTTTGATGGTTTAAACCAAATTTGACAGAGGGATTTTGTCTCAAAAATAGTATCTTCCTATATATTTGTGAAAGTAGGTAGTAAAGAGTAAATAGAGTTAAAAAGAACAAAGAGAGAATTCCACTTGAGTCATAGAAACATTGAATTAAAGGATAATTTAGGTTGAAAGGAATCTCTGAGGGTCTTCTGCTCCAAGCTGCTGCAGCCTATGCACCAGCCTTAAGAAGTGACTAGACGTTAGAGAATCCACAACAGTACAATTAGGAATTCTGGAGGAAAATTTGGTGCTGAATCCTGCAAGTTAGACATGGGAGACTCCAGTGACAAGGCATAAATCTCTGGGACGTTTCTTTCATACTATTTTGCTCACAGAGCATCTTGTTTCTAATTAGTCTTATTTCAGGGTTTTTAATCTTCTACCTGTCTTCAGCAGTTTGCTGCAGGGAGGTGCTGTTAAGATACATCCATTAGGAATTCTTAAACCAAATGTCTGAGAGGTGCTATGGCTTTGAAACTTTGCAGTTGCATCAACTGCATGATGTTGAGTTTGATTCACCAAGGAAGAGGAAGAGTTAAAGTCAGCCCTGACTGCATTCACCTCACTAAGACTTGCCAAGGTTGGGGGCTTCCATTCCTGTTATTGGAAACAATAGTACATTTCCCATCAAATCTAGCCCTGCCTGAGAATCCAGAATAGTACAGTGCAAGCAGGCAGGAGATCCATTGGTGGGGACAGCCTGCTGAAAGTGATCCGTTATTCTTTGTGAGGCCACAGCTCATTAAATGCGGGAGAAAGGCGCTATTTTGAGCAGGAGTCCTTTGCTAGTCACTGAACTGATCCAGTCTGAGCAAACCTCCCCATGCTGTCCCAACCCTCTCCTGATTAATTCCAGATGAGGGTAGAAAAACAAGCTAGTGCTTGGGTTTGAAATAGCAATCTGATGGAATATACATTTGGAAGGCAAATTTTACTGAAGTCCAAGATGCAAGCTTAATATGAGCATTTCAGTGTGAATATTGGAAAATTCATGGGTAGAGTTTAGACCATAATGTAAGAATGTGGGTACTTTGTAAACTAAAAATGATTGTGACTTAATCATGTAGTTGCTCTAATCTCAGATTCTATGTCATTTCTCTTCCTCACAGCTTCATACCTCACTACCTGTCTCTATTTTTCTAATTCCATGAAGGTTTCTATTCTGCAAGACGAATATTAAAGGTCAGATGGCCAGACACTCATACTAATTTGTTTCCAGCTGTGATTTTTAGCTCCTTGCTTCAGTGAGGGTTACCAGCTATTGCAAAACATCCAAGCATCCTGAAACTCCAGGAGGTTTATTCCCTGCATAGTCTGGGATTTCTTTCCACAGATACCAACACGGCTAGGTCTTTGAATAGCATCTTTTTTGCAGTCCAGTGGCAGAACTGCTTGTTGTAAGCACGTTCCCCACAATGTGTCCTAGATAAAGGCTCATTTTTTAATCTTGGTTTTAAGGGTGAGGAGAGTGGGATTGCTTGAGATTTGTTTGCCACTGGAAGCTGGAATGAATATAACTTTCCAAGTACTTCCTGATACAAACTTTTCTGTGCTGTTGTGTATCTTCTGCTGCTGCCTCTCTCACCAGGCTCCACAGTCCATTGTTGCTAGGGACCTGTTCAGTATCTCTCTGCTCCCACTGATGGACTTTGAACTGTTCTTTCTCCCAACCCAAAACAATTCTTGTGTCGCAACAGTGGACATTTCCTTCCATCCTGACGTCCAGATCTGTGGGACTTCTCTCTCCCCAGAGTCCAGCATCCTGGCATGGATCTCACATCCCATTGCTCAGCTGTTTCCTTTATCCTGGCCAAATCCTCAGCTCCCCTCTTTGCTGTGGCTTAGACAGGTTTCATCACATGTTCCAGCAGTTCAATCCCCCACTTTACTGCTTTTATAAGGAACATGGTAGAGCAAGAAAAACACACTGAATTTCAACAAATACAAGTGTGGCAGCACACGCGAGTAGTTAATAAGGGTGAGGGAAGGTACGATTTGTGTATTTATGGTGATTATTTCTTTATTATCTTCTAGGTCTGATATCAGCTGCCAGGGCAGCAAATGCAGACTCTACCACTAAAACTCTGAGGTAGAATTTCCCTGCTTTGTAGTGTTGAATATTTCATGAATTTCACATGTCAGTTATGAGTTACTGCCTGCCTGCCTGCGAGGAACAATAGGCAGCTTTGGAAGGACTTGCTCCCATTCTTCCAATCTATAGCACGTGTTTGTGGACTCCTTTTTCATCTGAGAACGCAAGGATTCAAGGATGATGATGAAACTCTCCCCCATGCAGCATGCAGAAAGCTTGTACTGCTGCTTTCTGTACCCTGAGCCAGAGGACTGCAGTTTTTATGGCTCTCAGTCTGTTCTTCTATAGTCCTGAGCTCCTTTGGAATGGGGTTTTTCCCATTTGCATTGCGGCGCTGGGTTTTTATTAAACCAACACCACATATACATTTATAAATATGTATATATAAATACACATACATACATACATATATGTATATATGAGCTGGCAAAATCCCCTAAGAAACAAGTGAATCTTTGGCTGCTTCACTTGTGTTCTCCCTACTAAATCCATTCCCTTTGTATCTATGCCAAGTCTTAGATCAGTAGCTGACAAATACTGTTTACAAGGAGATCATTTCCCTCAAAACCACTTCTCCCTTTTCATGGCAGGTGGGTTCTCTATACCCCTTTGAGTGTGCTGTGCAGGCAGTGATAGGCAGGACCTGGTCCTACAGCAGTGCTGGTTCTTCTGAAATGTGCCTATAAAGGTCTGTTTGCTGACATGGAAAGAGCTGCCATGCTGACAAATGCTGACAATAAATAATGTCCATGATAGTAGTTTCATACCATTAGACAAGGATAATTCCCAGCCTCCTGCACTTAGTTCCTGGAAGGCTCTCAAATAAAGTATCATTATTTTGAAGTTCCCTGGGCACAAAATTGTCATTACATTTTAAGGACTTAATAACATCCTCAGAGTTTGGTACCTGTAATTCCTGGAGCCAAGTGTTTAGAAGCGTTTAGGAACCCACACTTGGAAACAGAGCTGCAGAAGCGTGCACCTTCTGGTTTTTAGCACTTTGGGCTGTCTGCTAGACAAGGCCTAGATCTAGTACAGTGCTGAGATTCTTATTTCTAGGCATAGGGATATCTGTGTGCTTCTGGAACAGTGCAGCAGTCAGCCTGACTCAGTCTTTGCACCTGATAATTCCTGTCCTAGCTACAGGAGTGATAAAGGAGCATTCTGCAGCTTGGATGCTCTGTTGTATTCCTTCCCCACTTCAGGGTTGTAAGAGAATCTTGTCTGTGTCACCAGATACAGCAGCACTTGGAGAACAATCCCAGAGAGGCCAGGACATAAAGAGGGTGTCTAGAATACCTACAGCTGAGAGAGGACAAACAGCTTGAGCATGTCCTTTACTGCTCTGTCATTCTCTGGGAACATTAGGGACTGTGTTTAAAAAGCTGCATCAGTTTATGCACCTCATTAATCAAAACACATCCTTTTGGAAGGCAGTTGATTGCAGCTTAGGCACAGAAGTACTTACACCTCAGCATCCCTAGTGCCTGGAGGAGGGAAGAAGAGGAGGAAAAAGACCTTTCATGCTGTCACTGGCTTGGTTCACATTATCTAATCTACAGGAGCATTTGAAAACTCAGATTTATTTCCCCAGAAAAGCTTGTTCTACCAGAAATTGTGATGAAAATAATAATATTAAATAATATTTGCACTGGGTAGCTTCACTGAGGAGTATTTCAAATGAGTCACAGCCCATCTGGGTTGTGCCAGGAGGTGGGAGGAGGAGAGGAGCAGGTGAATGCTTCAGAGAAAGGATTCAAGTGAGAGCAGGCAAACAATGATGAGGAAGAATGTGCTGTGTATGTATATGGTGAAGTCACTGCTGATGCCTGCATTTCCTTGAAGTAAGAGCTTTAGTAACATCTGCTGCTTTAGATGCCAGAGGTACCTGAGGCATGTGGCAGGGGACTCCTGGAAGGGAAAAGGGGAATATTTGCTTATGAAAGCAGAAGTGCAGCCATGGGTGAGGGTTTCCTCACTGCTTGCAGTGGGCATCAGTTGCCTGTGTTTAGCCTCCCTCTCTGCCTGCCTGCACAGTTCATGTGCTTGCCTTTTCCCAGGAGCTAGGATTTTAAATGGAGACACCAACAAACATTCCAGAAAGCCTCTGATAGCAAATCTATGCAAAAATATAGGCACTGTCTATATGGCTAAACAGATTCTTCATTTAACTCCACTGGTTTTAAAGGCTCTGCATTAGGAAATCATTTGAATCTGAAGAGCTTCTTAAACACAAGGGAATAAACAGCCATTCCCAAAGAAGGACAAAGCAGGACTGATTGCCACCTCTTTTCCTCTCAAAGAACAAAGGGTAGGGAAATGCCTGATTTTAGCCCTTTTTCCCCTCTGCTTTGGCCTCTGTTATATGAGGTACATTGTAGCCCTCAATGAGAGGAAGCAGGATTCCCATGTGGAGCTGTCGCTTTCCCAGGACCAGCCTCCCGGGAGCCCCACTAGTGAAGGGTGAGTGAGCCGCAGAAAGTGCTGACTCAGGTGCCCACTGGGAAGTGGGTTTCCCTGTGTCGTGTGGCAGGGAGAGCCCACGCATCCCTCCTTCCTCGCCATCATTCCAGCAGGGGAGCTCTTCCAGATGCAGCTTACTTCTCTTTCTATTTATTTGTATTTGGAATGATTTCTACAGCTCCAGCCCCACAGTGCAGGAATAGTGCTGGTTTGCGTGTCTAACGGGGAAGCAAGGCAGCCGAGCAAAACCAAACCTTCCACAGCAGGGCTACTTTGCACACAGGTGCAAACCACAGCGTTTTTCCCAGCAGGCAAACTCCTGCTGGGAAAGCCGGGCACTCCCTGCTCTGCATGCAAGTGAGATTTTCAAGGTGAACCGCTGTTTAGATTTGGATTCACCCCTTCTCACAACCTCCCCTCCGCCCCATGTCTTCACAAGCAAACCTGCAACAAAGCCACTACAACTCCAGAAGGAGCAGGGACCATAAGCATCTAAGAGGAAAAGGAATCTTCTTGCTCCTATTGTTGTTTCCATGTATTTTAGTGTATGTTTATGCTGCTGTTGTTAAATCCCAGCCGCCCGGTACTTCTTGCCGTTAAACCACGGGTGCATCAAGCCTGGCACTGCCGGCTAAAGCCGAGCCATGGGTGACTTTGGCTCCGCAGCAGGAGCTCTGCAGCTCCGCAGCAGCAGCAGCGTTGCGGTGCCCGCTGAGGCATACACCCCCTTGGCAGCCAGGCGTTGCCCTTTTAAGAAGCCCGGGTGCTGGCTCAGGTAGGCAGAGCCTGCGTGCAGTAGTCGCTCCTATGGCAACCCAATAGAATGGGATCACTTCATGAATATTCCCAGGAGCAGGAGCTGCATGAGGAATAAGTGATGACAGTGATGTAAGCAAGCAGTGGCTGCTGCAGGTTGCAGTTCATTGTGTTATTGGCCGGCAGGTTGAGGAGTTTGAGGCACCCGGGCTTGAGCTTGGCTTTCTGGATGATGTCTGCCTGCCGGGAGACACGGCACATTTGCATCTCGATGCCAACATGGCAAAGCGGCTGCTGCTGCTGCTGCTGCTGCCGCCTTCCCTCACCTTCCAGCAAGAAGTGTGTGGCTCTCCTCTAGACTTCTTGCCGGGTGCTCTGGATCTGAATAGACAGGGATTGCAGTAACAGTCACCAAGGGGAGACAAGCAGCAAGTAGCCAAATCGGGACAACAGAGGACGGGGGGGGCTTTTTTTGCCTTCCCTCTTTTTTTTTTCTCCTCCTTCCCTTCTGGATGCAGAGCCTGTGTTTTGATGCAGAGCCTGTGGATGCCACAGTCTGGTAAGGAGATGACACGCCAGTCTCTGGTCCCTTCTGCCCCTTGAGCTGGGAGCAGGGACCTGGGGGCAGTGACGGTTCTCCTCCTTGGGCAAAGCGGGGGTGGGTCTCTCCCTCTTACTGAGCAGCAGCAGCAGCAGCCATGGACAAGCTGCCCCCCTCCATGCGGAAGAGACTCTACAGCCTGCCCCAGCAGATAGGACCCAAGGCGTCGATCATGGACGAGGAGGAAGACAGCGACAAGGACACCCGGAGGAAAAGCATCAGGCTGAAGCCACTGCCTTCGCCCTCTGCTGGGAGCACCCGGGCTCTCGGGGGAGACCCTGGCCGAGGGGGTGACCCCGGCCTCGTGGAGACAGAGGTGGGCAGCAAGGGTGCCAAGACCAGCACCAACGGGGACTGCCGCCGCTTCAAAGGGAGCCTGTCCTCGCTGACCAGCAGGCACCTCCACGATGCGGCTGAGGAGAAGAGGCTGATCGGCGGCGAAGGGGAGCCAGCCTCTCCCAGTGAGGACAAGAGCCCCCCTGGCAGTTCGGAGCTGGAGCAGGGACTGCCAGCGCCTCCCCCACCAGCGTCCCCCCCGGAGCTCCAGCAGCAGCCCCCCCGGGCTTGCTCCTCTACCTCCATCAAAGTGGAAGGAGGTGGAGGGTGCGACCAGATCACCCCAGATGAGGAGCAGAGGCTGGGCCAAGCCGGTTTCATGCAGAGGCAGTTTGGGGCCATGCTCCAGCCGGGGGTCAACAAATTCTCCCTGAGGATGTTTGGCAGCCAGAAGGCCGTGGAGAGAGAGCAGGAAAGGGTTAAGTCTGCTGGGTTCTGGATCATCCATCCCTACAGTGACTTCAGGTACAATCCCCCCCTCCTGGCTCACCCAAAACTAGCTGGTCTCCCCTTCCCCTCCCATGTCCAACTCAGATCTTTCTGCACAGTGCACACACCCAGGCAGAACTTTCCTTCATTTCCTAGTCAGAGGAGCTGGAGGACCCATCCAAGATCTGCTCCAGCCAAACAGTATGCAGATTTCATTTCTATTTAAGCTTAGTTCTAGTGACCCCACACTAGTAGTAATTCTAAATTGTGTTTTTAAACCAACAAATGTATTTTCACTTTGGCTTTTTATAAGGGAAATCCTGTGAGTTCAGTATAAATGGGGAAAAATGTTCCCACCTGATGCACAACTCTTAGACTAAAAGTGTGGTGGCTGCTGCTGCGTAACTAGTCCTACCCCTCCAGTTCAGAGCATAGGGTCTGCCTGATTCCTGGTTCAGATCCTGGTTTTGCACCTGGAGTCCTCTCCCTTGTTCCCAAAGAGTTAGGGCAGGATGTTGCTACTGTTGCTGTTCTGTGCGCTTTGTACTGCAGCATCACTTGTCGGGAATTGGTATGTGCAGGGGAGAGCAGCAGTCATTAAGGAGCTTAACACCTTCAGAGTCTTACACAGAAAGGTTTTCTCTTTTGCATCTACAGTTCCATATTTGCAAAATTCATTTGGGTAGGGAATAGTTAACATTGTCTTTGTGAAAGTAATGGCTTGCTTTCACTCAGACAGCAACGTTTCCATGAAGATTAATAAGGACATTAACTTGTAAACCCTACAGCCATTTTTTCTGGAGCTCTGTATAGCAGAGAGGTTGGCTTTGGGTATTTCCCTGTCTCATGCCCAGGTGAATCGTCCTCTGCAATATGTATATAAAGTACTGCAATCAATAATTAATTACTTAGTGCAGTCAATGGCTAAGGTTTATTGCTTCAACTTTCATTACAGCCAGCTTACACCTCACATTTAAAAGCACACAGAAGAACATTCTTCAAACACATATCTATCAAACAACATGATTTTCTGGAATTCTTGGACTCTTCAAGAAACCTTGCATTGATCCCTGCATACATTAGATAATGGCAGGAATGAGTTGCAGGATGGATTTGTGTGCCCAAAGACAGAAACCTCTTGATACTACCTACTAGGGGTTTAGCAAGCAGTCCACATGCTTAGAAGATACAGCACTGGCACCAGATTCCTGCACATTTACTTGGATTAACAAATGTTATTAGAAAGCTCTGTGAATTGGAAGACTGCACTGTCATTTGAATTCAGTGCATTCCAGTCTCCTGACCACACAGCTGACCGAGCATATGAGGGTTTCCAGGAGCTACATCGTGATACATAGTCCTTGCAAGTACAGTCTTACTCAAACCCAGATGGGAAAGAGTCTAAAATTGCCTCCCAGTTGTGACTGAACAAGTCATACCTCACAAACATGGTGAAATAGGAGAGTCATTAGCTTTAAAAAGCACAAACCCAATTTCATACTCTTGGCTATTGTTTGGATTATTTGCTATGAGTCTGGAGTTTAACTACTTTGCTTTCCCAGGTTATCCTAGCAAGGTGTTCTCAGTGTGTCACACCCTCGAGGAATTTTGGTTTTAGTCTCTGGGTTGTATTTGGGTTTATACAAAAGTAGCATTCAGTTTGCATTCTTTTATGTATCTGTACAGTGGATCCATTCCCTTCCATCTTTCTGACTACGTTTTCAGCACAGAGCCAGGCTGGCAAACTTCAGTGACAGGATTGTAGCAGTAGCTGAGGTAACCACCTTGCCCAAGGTGAGATGCTCCTAAGAGTTTATGTTTTGAAGATTCTTAGTGGACCAGTCCTGCCTCCTTAAAACAGCACAGGAAACTAGGAGGTGAGTTTTGACTGCTGAGGTACCCGGCCATAGGGCCATTCCTAGCCTTGCACAAAGGACTGAAATATACAGGCAAGCTTAGACTCTGCTCAGCCAGAGGATCACACTGGGGCTGCTAACAGCCATTCATATGCATGCAGCTATATATGTATATATGCATGTGTGACTCCTTGGTATTAATAATATAATCCTCCCCAATGTAGCTTTGCATTTGTGCAGAGAGAGCACAGTGAGTTGGGTATCTGCACCCTGGTGCAAGACACTCTCTGCTTGGGGTCAGATTCATCTGACTGCTTTGTGTTTCTTCTCAGTTAATGCTAGAAGCCTTGCACACAGATATGTGCCTTTTACCGTTCTATACCAACATCAGATGGAGCAGTGGTACTGACTGTGCAAACAGGCATTTAAAGAGATGGGGAGGAGTTGGATGTGCTACCCTATGGTCAGTATGCATTTTCCAGGGAACTTTGTTCACCTCTGCTTCTGGGTCACTTGCAGCATATCTGTTTGAATATGAATATGCTTAGAGAGAATGCATGGCCTTCCATGAAAAATGACCTCTGAACAATGGCTGCCTTGAAGGAGAAGAGTGGGAGTGTTCCCAGATACTCTTCGGGTTTTGTATTCCCTCCTCCTCTGAATACTGCTAAAGCATCTGTCTTGGAAACATCTCACGTGAATAATAATATTTTCTGACCTCTGAAATGCAGCAGATTGCGCCAAAGAGCAGATATTATCAAACTATTTGCAAGAGCTCTATCCTTGACCCAAAGGACTCTCTTTTCTGCTTTGAAAATTACGCAGTGCAATGCGTGATTGCTTCTTGTTACAGATGGGTGCAGAATCTGGAGCATCAGGACCTTATCTCCATTATCCTGCACTTCTCTGCCACCAAAACTGCACAGCAGTATTTGGTGGACATGGTTCAAGTTAAATATTTAGACGCAGATCTTGGTTTCTGTCTTCTTGGAGAAACCGGTTTCACCTCTGAGAGTGAGCTGTATCTCCAGGCATTGTGATAGAGCTCCAGACCTTGTGACTCTTGTCTCAGGACAGCTTGAGATGGGAAGTTTCGAATGGAACACTCCAGTCTATTTACTGGAGCTCAGTTCTGCTGCAAAATGACATGTGTCATTCCTCTGCCTTCATGGAGTTGCTTCTCCTTCGCAGTATGTGAGAGAAGTTCCTGGTTTAGCATAGAACAGAGGCTTTCATCATAGGCTTATTACATTATCTTTTTAGCATCTAACATGGCTAATTCCGGTGGCAAATCTATGACCCTCCAAGAGTAAAGCAAATTAATATAGATTAAGGCTCTGTTGATTTCTGCTTTTAGTCCATTGTGTGGGGAAAAGACACCGAATGACCTTTATAAAAACCAAACTCCCTGCCCCTGAGTACTCATGACTAATGCAGTGGACTAGGTCTGGAAGCACTTAAAAGGCGGCTTAGCAATTTCTAATGAAAATAAGAATCCTAGCTCAATTTGTGAGGCGCAGCTTTATGTGCTAATGGCCTGAGTTTTGTTGCATCTGGGGTTGATTGCACATCAGTGCAGAGCCAAACGCTGTTTCCTAGATCAAGATTTATCTGTGACTTTGAAAGCTTTTCCACTGGCTAGATAGAATTGTAATTTATTGCTAAGAGAAAGCATTGATCCAGTAGAATTGGTTTAATAAAAAAATTCCAGACAAAAAATGATCTATCTAGTTTATAGCTGACTGAAGCATATTGGGTGTAGCTGCTCTCCAGAATTGCTTGTAATAAGGTGTAGCATGCTGCTTTTATAAAGGCCTGAGAGCAGAGACACTACCCGAAGGACCAGAATAGTCCAAACAGTGGATGTAAATAGAACTGCACGTAATTCACTGTCCAGTAATCTATTAACTGCTTCACAGAAAAGAGAAGCTGCTGCCTCCTTGAAAACAATGGAAAATATCCCACCAACTTCAGATTTTAGGATTTGTCTTTTCATTGTTCTCCTTTACTTGTGATAGTTGTGTGCAAACAGATCCCATTTTTCATTTGCTTCCTCTGCCAGAGCCCCCTGTCTGCTTGGGAGCCTGTGGAGATTTCTGTGGCACCCAAAGGAATCGATGCTCAGGTAGGGGAATTCCTGCAGAACAAAGTCATTTGCTCCCCTTCCTGCTGCTCCAGACCTCTGAGCAGTGTCATTCAGGGACACTCGTGGGGAATCAGTGGGATTTACTAATTCCAGTACTAAACACTGAACCCAATAGCAGTGATGGGATTGAGCAAAAGTAGGCAGGATACTTGTTTCCCTTTTCCACTCTCTTGAGTAGAACCGATTCCCTGCATTCCTGATGGGAATACTGCTCCAGCAATGGAGTCTGTTCTTCCTAAGCTTTCACTGTGTTGTGAGAAGGGTGAGCAGTGTGTGAAGCATACAGCACTGCTTCATGACTGCAGGTCACTTGGGTGGCTGTTGCTCTCCCTTCTCTCAGGCAATAATGCCCTTTTCTGCAGCCCAGAATGCTGCTGCTTTGCATTCAGAGGCTGCCCACAGCAGCAAGCTCCCCTCATATGACTTGCCCACTGCTCATAGCAAACTAAAATGCAAGCTGCTCACTGTGTGAGCCTTATGTCCAGCAAACTGAAATTTGGGTTCAGAGAAACCTCTGCTTAGAGGGAAAAGTCAGGGGCACAGTTGCATTCGCAGCAGAACCTGTCATTAGAAACAAAACCAAACTGCAGCTCAGGCCCAGGTTTATTGCTAGGCAGCTCATTGACTGTGCTGGCTTCTTTTCGTTTTCATCCTGATGGCAGTTGCTTCAAAATAGTGTGGGGGCACTGCTGGCTGAGGAGGGGGAGATGCTTTCCTGAAGTCACATCTTGCTGTCTCTACTGCAGGCAACTTTTCTGCAATTCCCAGGGCAGCTCTGCTGGAGCAGAATGAGAGGAATAACATGAGAGATAATCCAAATCCCACTGAACAGCATGGGGTGGATTTCTGTTCTCTTCAGTGGACTGTGAATCAGGCCGCAGGAGAAGAAACATGGGTTTGTGACCATAAACTAAGGAGACCAAACTAGTGCAGCCACACTTCCCATGGCCACAGGCAAGTCATCACATCCTGATGGGGAGGATGAAAACCCCACACTAGACAATCAGTGTGGGAATACAGGTTTTAGTATGAGACAGGTTCGATGCTAGAAAAGGCAGTGTTTGAAATAGGAAGGCCTTGGTAGGAGAAACACCTCAGTATATCACCATAATAAGTTTTAAGACTATAATCATATATTACAGTACTTTCATGTATGTTTAAGTGCAGAAACTGAGATGAAAGTATATAAATAAATACTAAAGCAAGAATTGAGATTTAAGATTAAGACTTTCAGCATAAACTTAATTCAGGCCCTTCAGACATCTCTCAGCCACTAGTCGAACACATTATCTCTTCAGAGAAGCCCATCCCTCATCCAGTGCACACAGGGATGGTTCCTTTGTGAAAAACATTACCTTGCTGTAGTCAGTTTGAGTACCTGTTTTGCAGAGGACGTAGCATTACGCAGCATACCTTATGTTCAGAGCTCTGCCTGTGTGGGAGCAATCATTCAGAGGATTGAGCAGCCAGCCAGAGAAACCGGCATGCCGATGCCACCCACCCTCTTCCCAAGCCGCTGATGTTTGTTAGTTTAGCTGTTGTTACAGCAAACCCCCCCCAACATAGCTGTGGACAATGACATAGTGTTCTCTTTAATCACCACGTAAGAACATTATTGTAATCACAGTTTTGGGTTGAGTGATTTGCCTAACACCTCTGCAGGAACTTTTGGGCAGAGACGGGCTCTCCAGGGCACCGCTCATCTGCCCTCGCCATCACATCTCACTCTGCAGCTCCTTATCTCTTTCATTGCAAACCTTCCAGATAGTGCAAGAAATGAGCTCCTATAGAAAATCTCTCTCCTGCACACGTCTGCCTCAAGCCCTTCCTCTCATCTCAGGTGAATTCTATGGGAAGCACTGTTTTGAATCTTGTAATGACTCTAACAAAATATAGCCAACCTCCGTTCTGCTATTTCATAACCTGAGCTTTTGACTTTGCAGTCTCATTTTTAACACAGTGCTTTTGTACAGTTGTTAAGGTTTTAAAAACCCAATCAGTCCCTGTCCTCATCACAATCATCTCTCTGGATTCAGTGTCAGGTGTGGATCTTGTCAAGGAGATGCTCCACTGCCCTCTGCTCTGAATTAAGCAATGGCTGTAGCAAGTAGTTACAGCAAAGCAACGATGATGCACCAGGTTCTTGGGTTACTCTCCAGGCTTCGAAAGGAAATAACTCTGCTTATTACAAACTCTCTCCTTGTTTTCTCCCCATCTTCTACCCCATTGTCTCGAACCTGCTGTTTTCCCCATCCCTCACTTTATGTTTGTGTTTCTTATCTCCATTTTCTGGGCTTCTTGAGGCAGATTTTTTGGCCAGCCAGTCCTAGGTCCTGGTACCCACTTACCATCTGATAACTGTTTTCTACCTGGCTTTAGTTCTCAGTAACACCCCTCCTGTGCCCCTGCAGTGTTCCTGTTGCCCTGCACTTGGCTCTTCACCCAGGCTGGTTCCTTCCCTTGCCAGTCTCCATCCCTCAGGGTGTTTTTCTGGGGCCTCTCTCGAGATTAGTTTAATCTCCTATATATTCTTAGTTGCTGTTGTCCCTCTGACTCTTCAAACAATCTCAGTTTTCACAGGTCCTTCTTTCCTTCCTGATTTAAGAATGGATCATTTTGCCTGGTAATTTAAAACCCTTCCACATCGTGTCTTTCCATCCTTGGACACTTCCAGCCCAGCAATGTTTAGATAAACTCTACCCATTTTTTACCTTTTAAACTTAAACTACCTCAATCCTCAGAGCTAAGCATTTAAAATGATGAATTTGTATAGAAGCAGAGTCTCCACTGCATTGGTGTGGAATAGATTCTATTTGAGGAAAAATGTGTTTTCTGGAGGTGTTTATCGGTAGGCACACACAGAATCTGTGTAGGACTTTTCAATATTGTTCTAAGCAGGTAAAGTGAAGTTTTCAAGGCAGGGTTATTCTGGTTAGGTAACGGTGCTAGTGCTTTCTGTGGCACTGAGGTTTTTCTGCTGTAGATTCACTGCTGCTGCACTGAAACCCATTTATTACACAGATAAAAGAGCGATCTTTGTCTAGAGGTAACAGTGTCATTTTAGCTTGAGATCATTGAAATATGTCTTTGTTTCTGATGTGTTATGAGCATCTCATTAGCAAGCCCATGAATCCCTCAGTTTGCTCTTGAACCCAACCATCTGAGCTCTCCTCTCTGCCAAAGGATACATTCCTCCCTTTCTTGTATGTTTGAAAGCAGCGTTGATGCCAAGGCAGTTATAGGTCAATTGAGTTACTGTTAGTTCTAATTGGCACTCTAACAAGCTATTAAATCCATTTACCTACAGATGAATGTCACTCAAAAACAAAGGTGCCAAGTCATTTGGTGTCTTTGAGAACTTCAGAAAAACCCACTTCCACCAGTGCCACTGGTGAATGTAAGGGAAAGGCCAGGCTGTAGGGAAGTGGCCAGTGAGAGCGGAAGATTTCACCCCTGAAGGTTTATGCCACAAGGTCCGGGTTGTTCCTGTGTGCAGGGGGGAGACTATATCCAGAACTTGGGGTCAAGAGGAAGAGTTAAGAAAATCACCAACTCAGGCAGATGCTGTTCCCTGTTTGTAACAGCACATGGATTTGTTTCCATGTGGAGAGACCTCCGTCCTCTGTTCCTCTGTTGGTTCTCAGTGTCCCACATGTGTTCCTGTGACTGCCGATGCAGGGGTAGGATCCACAACCATCTTTCAAATCAGGCAACATTGGCTGGGGACGTTATTACCTTTTTGGTGTCTGATGATCTATAACTCCATGAGATTTACTTGCTCTGTGTTGCAGAAGAGTCAGAGTTATTATGGTGAGCAGGGTTGATTTAAGTTCTGTTCTGAAACATTTAGGTAACCTCTTCCTTTAGCAGCCGTACAGTGCTTATTCCCACATTATCCCAGCATTTCTTAGTGAGGCAGTTGTAAACCAGTAATTTTTCAGCCTGCAAGTCAGGACAAGGTTTCTTGACCAAGCGGCTCTGCAAGTTCACCCTGAGGTCTTCAAATCAAAGCTGCTTTCTATATGACAAGCAGTAAGAGCTGCTCAGGTATCCTTGCTGAAGCGGGCAGATGAGAACGCAGCTTGGCTCTGAGCAGCTCTGCAGTGCTGACAGCAATAAAGCCAGGGTTTTGTCAGCAAACAAAGCAGTTAGGACTCCAGAAAGAGAGGAGAGAGAGCAGATGTGTGCTGGGCTAACAAGGTGCTATTATAGAGACCTTTTTCTGCCCCTTTTCCATCTTGAATGGTTTGCTACCTGGGAAGTCCCTTTACAAATTGAAGTTATTCATTCCATGCAGTATATTCACGGTGGCTGATATCAAATATGGTCACTCTGTGCCTAGTATCAGCACCAGGCTAGTAAATCCTGGCTGTTCACTCCCAAGGAGATGCTGCAAGCAGCGGGGGAAGACAGTGCCAGTGGGAGCAAAGCAGAGGAGCATCCAAAGGGGAATTGCAAGGTCAGCTTGAGGGCCCATCACTTGGACATGATAGGGGCACAACTGCTACCCCAGCGATGCACAAAAGCTAATCTCATTTGTGGTGCCTCATCCAAATGTGCTAATTAAGGATTTAAATCTCTGCCTCTTTGGATGGAGAGGTTGCTTGTGTTTATGCCTCTCTTGTCACAGAGCTTAGAGGCAGGAGAAGTGCTGCAGCTTGCCAGCTCACTCTAGTGTAGGAGCTGTAACTCCTGGGGTTTTGAATTTGCACAGCTGTACTCAGAGTTCTTGTGGTGGCCAGGAAATCAGTAGCTGTACCCTGAGTAACTCCTCACCCCTGGACACAGCTCCAGGGAGGCTGGGTGCACAGGAGCTCTGGTGGGATTCACATTTCCTGGTCAGAGCTGCTTGAGCACTGTTACAGTCTGATGCTCGGTTCCACTCCCTGCATGTCTGGGGGATGGAAAACCCAGTGAAGTGCAGCTGGATTTCCCTGGCTGTGGGAAAGCAATGTCTTGCAAAGTTATCAGAGCTCGAAGCCTGTGAGGGAGATAAGGGCTGCATTCCCCAGACTCGGGGACTCCACTTTACTCAGTGCCTTCCTCCCAGTGGCTGTTCTTCACACGTGATTTGAGGGCAAGGTGCTAACTCATCCCAGCTCTGCCATCGGTGTCACCCGGTGCAGTGTCTCATCTGCAGAGCAGGGGTGTGTGCGCCTGCGTGTGTGTGTGTCTGAGGGCCAAGAGGGAGCGCAGGCCCCGCATTACCCAGCTCTGCTTTGCTTCTCTCCCCTCTGTGCACCTCTGGATGGTGCAGAGCACTGGGGTGTGTGCTGAGCGAGTGCAGGTACATGATGGCTCTCTGCAGAGAAGCAGGAGTTGCATTAGGCAGGGTGAAGCAGTGCAAAGGTGATGTTTCCTGGCAGCATCAGGGCTTGGATGAGCTGTCCCAGGAGTCCAGATAATAAGAGAAATGATAATGATGCCTGACTCTATGCAGGTTTTTAACAATAGCAAACCCACTTTCATTGAGCACAAATTCTTGATGCTTGATCTTTCCCCCTTTGCTTTGAAGCACTAATGCATTCATAAGTTAGACTTCTATTAATAACACAAGGAATATTTTTCTTCCATCTCTGGTTGTCTGTGAATTGTTGGGGAGGGCAGGAGAAAGAACCAGGCTAGCTTACAGCTCATAGACCATGAGCTTGATGCCTCTACAAAGCATTTGTGTCATTATCCCGTTGCTCATTTAGCTGCACATACACTTGGAATCATAAGCAATGGATAGAAGGACAAACTGGGAGGCAGGTCAGGCATCTTGTGGAGACTCTGGGAGCCATCCTGAACAGAATACACTGTGCCTTGATCTCCAGCTTTGAAAAGGGGTGATGGTACTGCCAGGGGCTGTGGAAGGTGCTGTAGAACTCTGAAAGATTTTAGCATAGTAGAAGATGCCAGTCAATGTCAGCAAGGGTATGGTTCATGTCCAAGAGGTGATTCCGTGAGGCTTTCCTTATGACTTCTTTTCTGTGTACTGATGTAGATTTGGTTACATCTCTTGTCCGTCTTTTGCAAGGACCCCAAAACTGAGTAGATTCATGTACTGTGAGGTAATTTCTGGGTAATTGGGTTATTTGTCTTAGTAAGGAAACCAGTTACCAGCGCCTGCACACTTCCAGTATGGTGCTGTATTGTGTAGCACATTTAGAGCTAGGCTGGGAAAAGATAGAAAAAAGCCTGCATGGGAAGGGAGACAAAATGAACTTCACCTTTTGTGTCTGTAAATGAGAACTGTGCAGCACCTGCGTGGGCTTTGGAGAGGCTCTGAAAAGGAGATGATCCTGTGTATTGCAAGGTGTGTGTCCCTTTTCTTTGGGAATATGTGGCCTCTTGCCTTTACTAAACACTCCTGAATAAAAGGGCTGGCATAAGGAGCTGGCAAATGGGCTGTCCTTTGCTGTGCTGTGGCAGCAAACCTGCTGTAAGCTTGCTGACTCTTTAAACTGATGGGAAATCTATTGTGATCCCTGGTTTTCAGTGCAAACCCAAGTGTGCTTCAGGGCATGCCAGCCGTGGGTGAGGTGATGCACTGTGTATGCTGTGGTTAGAGAGCAACTAGGCCCATTCCTCAGCTGGGAATCAGAGCAAATGCCGGGGTAGAAGACATGCTTAAATCAAACTCCAGATTTGGTAGTGACTGTTGGCTCAACCCTGACTGCACTTGGAAAGTTTCTTGGTCTTGGTTTCGCAAAGCCTCATGTGAAGTTAGATCTTAGGCAGAAGCTCTTCCCTGTGAGGGTGCTGAGGCGCTGGCACAGGGTGCCCAGAGAAGCTGTGGCTG
>JANHGB010015097.1:0-15574 GCA_026283785.1 Coracopsis vasa | reverse complement strand
AGGCTGAAAGATGTCAGGGAAGCTGAGAGGAAGCAGGACTGCTTGCTCCAGGCCCAAACTGTGCAGGGGCCTCAAGCGTCCACTGTAGCTCATGGAGGAAAGAAGGAGGCCGCTAACCCAGGAAGCTGGGAAATAGTAACAAAAAAAAAAAAAAAAGAACCGACAAAAAAAGGGAGGAAGAGGACAATTAAAAGCAAGCGGCTTCCTCCTAAATCTGTTGTCCCCACTCAGAACTGCTTTGCTGTCCTGCAGGGGGCTAATGAGGAAACACCTTCACACCAGAAACAACCAGCTGATGCACTGCTAAAGAAGATCTCTACTGATGCTGCCAGGAAAAAGCGGTGGGTCATAGTAGTAGGGGACTCTACTTTGAAAAGAACAGAGGTACCCATCTGTCGGCCTGACCCAGTCTCAAGGGAGGTGTGTTGCCTACCAGGGGCACGGATCAGGGATGTTGCAGAGAGGCTGCCTGCCCTAGTAAGTCCCACTGACTATTACCCACTTCTAGTGATCCACGTGAGTGCTAGTGGTATAGATAGCAGTAGCCCGGAGAACATAAAGGACTACAGAGCCCTGGGAGAGGTGGTTAGAGGCTCTGGAGCTCAGATAGTCTTTTCTTCAATACTCCAGGATAAAGGGGAGGACCTTAAAAAGGCTAGGAGGATTGGCCATGAACTTCTCCAATGTGAGTCCTTCCCATAGGCTGCAGTTCTTCATGAACTGCTTCAGTGTAGGTGCAGTCCTTCAGGAGCAGAACTGCATGAGTCCCCTGCAGGGCAACAAGTCCTGTCATCAAACCTGCTCCAGCATGGGCTCCTCTCTTCAAGGGGCCACTGGTCCTGCCAGGAACCTGCTCCAGCATGAGCTTACCATGAGGTCACAGCTTCCTTCAGGGATCCCTTTGTTCCGGCGTGGGGTTCTCCACATGCTACAGGTGGATATCTGCTCCATCATGGACCTCCATAACCTGCAGAGGCACAGCCTGCCTCACCATTGTCTGTACGAGGTAAATCTCTGCTACAGTGCCTTCTCCTCTCCTGCACTGACCTTGCTGCAAAGCTGTTTTTCTCACATATTCTCACTCCTCTCTCCTGCTGCAATTGCTCCTGCGCAGTAGCTTTTCTCTCTTCTTAAATGTATTATCTCAGAGGCACTACCACTGTTGTGATGGGCTTGGCTTTGGCCAGTGGCTGGTGTTGGCTTTATGGGACACAGGGGAGGCTTCTGGCAGCTTCTCACAGAAGCCACCCCAGTAGCCCTGCCACTACCAAGACCTTGTCACGCAAACCCAATACAACTGGCAAAACATTATTTGATAAGATAGGCTTATAGGGTTATGCCTACATGGTTTTAACTGGTAGATGTAGCTGATGCAGTCCTCCATTCATGTTTATTATTTTAAACATGAATTTGTTGATCAGCAGTAGGTCAGCTAACATGTAGTCTTCTTGTCAGAGAGTGGATGACAAAGGGCTGTGATATGATGGAGCTGAATCTGGCATGCCCTAAAAGAAAGGAGGGGAATAGCCTAGGGAGGCAAAGACCGTGTCTGAGCATTCCTGTGGCATTTCAGAGTGACACACAAACTGCTGATTTGATAACAAATTGAAGAATAGAAGCTATGTTTGCATTTGTAGGTGATTATGTCAACAAGGTTTAAAAAAGCGTGTGGGTGAAATGAAACAGGTTTTTGACATATATACACTTGATAAATACAAAAAAGTATAATCTTTAATTCCAGCAAAGTACTAATAGAACCAGTTTACTTGGGCTTCTTTTGGGGAATTATATTTTTCAGACTTTATAAATAGTAATTTATAAATAAGTTTTTGTCATCCTTTACAAAGAATGATATCACCTAAGGGCATAAGCTAAGATTTATGTTTGTTCAACACATTAATAATTTACATTCAATCTTTAACATGCTTTTATCTTTTTTTGATTCACCAAAGATTAGAAACCTGCTTGAATTTGTTTTATTGCATGCTTAGTTTCCTCTAAGCTGCTCTCCCAGGTTTAAGATTTAAACTATTTTCCACAATATTTTCTTAACTAGCAGAGTTGAATTCATTTTCTATTGGAAAATTTCTATTTAGGCATGAGATCAGCCATTCAGTATGACATATTTCAGAGTTACAAGCATTAGTTAATGAATTTGCTGAACTATATCACCGATATTTATTCCTGCAGACTTCAGAATTACGGAGAAGCTATTAAAAGAGAGGGGGAGGGGGAACACACTCCACTATTTTCACAATAAATATTTCATTATAGTCTTTTCAGTATAACCTTCCTTCAGTACTAAAGTAATGGAACAAATACTAAACCATAAGGAGCTAATCCAAAAACTGTGGGATTTTTTTCATTGATTTTTATTGAGCTTACAGGTAGCTTGTCAATACTAGTACATCTACTGGAAAGGCAAAGCTGAAAAAAATAAGTAAAATGGTCTCATGAAAGAATATTCTCTGTCACTCAGCATTTTAAATTGAAGAAAAGCGTTAGTATACGCCAGATCTCTAACTTTTATTGGTTTTAGTTACTGCTAAGGTGGAAAAACTGCACAAAACACATGATTTGGTTTATTTAACTATCCGTAGCTTCAGTTGCTGAATCAGTATCACAGGATATTTTGGTCTGGAAATTCACCTGATTAATTATAAAGAAGGAAAAATGAGAGTTTACCTGAACTGAATTTTGAGGGCAAAATTACATAGGAGCTTTAACACAGAAATCATTTCAGTTCATATGCACACATTTTCCCGACACATTTTTATTTGCACGAGTATCAGGCATGAAAATTACGTAGAATTCCAGAAACTGAAGAAGCTGCAGAAGACAAAACTACATAACACAGTACCTGAACTTCTGAGGTGGCTTCTGAACTTCTGATTGACTTCAGAGCAGTAAGTTGAAATTCAATATTAGGTACATATTTTAATTTTTAAAAAGAAGTAAATTTAACAAACTAAATTCCTAGGGGTGTTTTGTTAATCCTCCAGTTTTATAGTTTTCCCTGAATATCTGGTATTCTATCTCACCTCTGTTTGAAACTGTAATAATGTCTTTATCATAAATACTTCATTCATTCATACGTACCTATTTGTTTTAGTGATTAAAACTCAAATAAATAATATGTCATCAGCAATCTCAGAAGTGTGTGTATTAATTGTCAAACATGCATTATTGCTTAAAATTTATTATATATCAAGTGCGTGAGATAAATTATATTCACGTTATATGCTGAACATCTTTATAATCAGTATTATGAATTTAAATGCTTCCTTACACTACTCCCTTACAATACTAAGTCACTTGGCTCTAATATGGGACTAAAAAATATCTTATCTTCTAATTTACAAAAAAATTTACCCACTGACATGACAATCATCTTTTACTTGGCCAAAGTGGAATGATAGCTATCTCTCTTAACTGTCAATATTTTATACCCACACATACCTGCTATGAAAAATTAAATTCTCCTTGCTGGTAGTCCCTGAGTCACAGATTGGCTTGAATTAAGAGTGGAAAGCAACTGCTAAGACATCTATGGTTTGATTTTGCCATTCTGCACAGCTACAAAATCCCTGAACTAGGTTATACTGTAAAGTACTATTGCTAGTGCTTTACAAGGAATATAAATTAGCAAAACACTTTTAGGAACTTAGTTTTGTAAATTCACTTCTTTTTTAGAAATTACAGTATGCACTTAATATCGATTTTCAATTTAAAGTCGCTGATAAACTTAATGCTTTTTAAGAGATTCTCAGTAACCCGTCTCTCCCCCTATGCCTCTCTAAACATACACATAGCAGGGAGGGAAGAGAGAGAAAGACTTGTAACTTTTTAAAGCTGCATAATTTAGTTTAATTGTCAGAGGAAAATACCAAACCAGGTAACTTTCTGGCTGTTCTTTAAAACCAAGGCTGTGAGTATCACAATTGAGTCCTTTTCTTCTACCAAAAAAAGGTTGCCGGTCTGAGCTTTTAGGGGCTCAGGCTGTGCCCTCAATGGAAGTTTTTTCATTGGCCTCAGTGGGTAAACAGTCAAGACCAGTGACTTTAACTTTCACACGTCTGTTTTGTATTTCATTCTCTTTTTAATTCAAAGGTGAAGTCTTGGCTGCATGCAGATACCACCCCGATAGTGAATATTTGTTTTACAGATGTTTTTGCTTTCAATTTAGAATATTTTTAAACAACATTTGGGTTTTTTTGTGTTGTTTTGGAGTTTTTTGGTTTGTTTTGGGCATTTTTGTTTTGTTTTGGTTTGTTTTTTCACCTGTGTATTAATATAAGAATAACAATTTAAAGCCTTTGTAATATTTAACAAAAACCTTTCACAAACTCTTGAAGAATGTCTATGGTTATAATGTATATTTTTAAATTTTGCAACTTCAAACCACTGAAAGATAATGTAAAATATCAAGATTACCTGTAATTGGGGAATTTTGTAAACCTTCACTGGAATGATTAAGCATGTGATAAATATGTGACATTTTTCTAAAATATCATATAAGGATTTTGTAGGGGTTTTTTAAGTATAAATAAAATAAAAACCAGTTTTACTCGTGACGCTAATGCTAAGATTTAAGTAGAAAGGAAAGTTTATGTCACTTATATAAGGGAATGCTATCTTGGAGGTGGTGTCACTCCAAAATGCTGTTTCTGTTACAATGGCTGTCCCATAAGATCTTTGACCACCTGTTTTTCGATGGTATGATCTGTGATATTTGCTACTGAGAAGTGTTATAGACACTGCTGACACAGATCAGATAAGAAACTGGGTCAGCTGACAAGACATTTCCTGTAACATTAACTCTCTGTAGCATTAACATGTGCATCCTTCTGTGTGAGGGAGTTTCTGGACATGGGTTGTTGACAACTATATAGTTTCATTAGCAATTATTGAAAAGTATATTCCCTTTCCTAAACAACAAAACCACCACCACCACCAACCAATAAAAAAAAAACAAAAAAAAAACCAAAAAAAAAACAGAAAAAAAGAAAAATATTTAAACCACATTTCTTTTTAAATTAAAAAAAAAATAATTAGCATTTAATTTCTCAATGCTTGGCAGTTTTCCTGCATTGCTCTGTCAGGAGCCTTGTCTTTTTATTCAGCTTCATTTCTGATTACAGATTATTCATTTATGGATGGGCAGCTGTAGAAACTTGCTTCCTGCATATGCAAATCAATCATGGTAATGTTTATCATAAGGAGATTTTGTGGCAGTGGAAAAGGGGTTGTGGCAACATGCTCTTGATTTCAATTGTATCTTCTACAAATGGAATTGGCTTCCTCACTTCGTCTTCAGTGGATTTTTTTTTGTTGTTTGCCATTTACCTCTTGGATTAGACACCACTCTCTAAGCAAGCTGTTTGATTCACTTACAGATCATGATTTTGGAAGGAGCTGGCAGAATGAGTATCAATTCCAGCAGCAATCTACTCCACCAGCAGCCTTCCTGGACAGACGGATATTCCACATGCAATGGTAGGAGGAATTTGAATGTTCTAAGCCATCTTTTTGGGGGAGAGGTAGGGAAGGGGTTTCTACACCTTCAAGCATGCACAAGTGTTATTTTTCAGCAATGCTAGTTTACTGGCGTTTCAGTTCTGATAAGGAAAAATTCCATTTGTTTCTTTATTTGTGAAAAGCTGAACTCACAACACTGTTCCTGAAAGTGACCATTTTATGGTTTATTTCTTTGCTGGTTCTTTTTCTTATAATTAATTTAGTGGTGCTGAAAGTGTCAAAATTTCTCCTCCATCCAGAATTCTTTCTCTCTTATCTTTACTCCTCACACCTTCTCTGAACCAACATCAGTTTTCAATGCTAATCACCCCTCTAGCTTTCCTGGGGAATAGCCCTCTTACTCCTTCACTGTATTTGTTTTTTCAGCTTAAATGACAAGATAGCTTTCTAATTAGACTGGTATTAGAGCACTAGATAGCTTGTGATCTGAGAACTTTTTTTTCCTTAGCTTTTTCTGATTATATGGCTATATATAAAAATGTGTTCATATATATTCTCTTCCTCAGTATAAAAATATAGACATATATCTACATATGTACGGTTTAATATAATATTAAAATTCTTTAAACCACTCAGTCAACAGGTAGACTTAAAATCTAGGCAGACAAACATATACTGCAGTTGTCCTTCTAAGCCAAATAATGCTGCAACAAAACTTACAATGACAGTTCCTACTGAATGAAACTCCTGTTCTTTTTTATGTGTAACTTCTAAATACACAGGAATACATAAGCATGCACTTAATAAATGTGCTGACCTGTCTCTAACAGATTAGTGGGGAAAAGAAGTCCTGGCAGAGTGTCCCTTTGCACATGACTTCCTGAAGGGTAATGGGGGAGGGTCTATTTTCAAGTTTCCAGTTTGAAAATTCTGAGGATTCACTTGTGTTTTAGAAGCCAAAAGGTCAGACCAGCCTCTGCAATCATTCACCACTTTTATCTTGCTACCCTTTCCTTTCACTTAAAGGCTCTCCTTTACATTAGGAGTCTAGTGGCCTCTGAAGTTCCTTTACCCTTCTGAAGTGATGGGAATAAATATCAGCCTCATTTTCAGGGAATACTTGATGGCTCCATCAAATCTTTATTCTCTGATGTACTGCACTCAATCTTTTCCACACTCATTCCCCGAATCCTTCAACAGGAGGATGAGAAACAGTCCTGCAAAGTCCCTAAGTTACTGACACAGACCTTCTTGGCAAAAAATGATAAATAAACCTAAGTAACTGTGGGGCTTTTTTTGTGTTTAACTGGAAACTAGCACTGCACCCTGTATCTCAACTGACGAGACAGGAGGTCTAGTGGGGCCTGATGGGAGGTGGTTTCCTAAAATATGCCAATTCTATTGCTTGTGGTCCTCTAGCAATATCCACTGCTATCATCATTTCTCACAGCTGTGTGTGTAGTCTTTTGCTTGCAGGGAATGAACTGATGCCATATCCTGGAGCGGAGCTACTGTAGAGCTAGGCCATGGTAGTCTTTCCTCCTCCTGTAAATAACTCAACCACCTCTTCAATCTCCCTTTCCCTCGTCATTAAACCTTCATGCACTTGTGAGCATTTTATTATGCTGCTGTCTCTGCCTGGCATACTACATTGTCCTCCTTTCCCAAGGAATAAATTGCACTGAACTCCTCCTGTGATGGCAGACTAAAGCAGTCCTGTCTTTGCCCTTATATAATTATCGTATCCCCCACATACAATTTCTGTCATTTGCACACATAAATTATTGTCATGCAATGACATACAAGTAACTGAGAGCAGTTTCGAAGATTGCCAAGAGAAGATTCAGACATCCTAACAGGAACATTACACAGCTTCTGTAAATAAAAATTACTTTTACAACTGCATTCAGCAATCACCTTACCTGACTGCAGAGATAACATGCATTCATCAGAAAGCGAGCTCTATCATAAAGCTTCCGAACATACTGATAGGCTTTTACTGGCAAGCAATATGGGAGTGCCTTGGCTTTTACCCTTCCTTGGTTGAATCTTACAATTCATATCTAGTCTTTATTCAAAGAAAATTTCCAAGTCACATTATGAGAATTTTGCAAGGGTTTTCCATCATTTTTCTGATACACTAAAATTATTTTCCCCCATAAGGATCAATATCCCTTTTCAACAGTACTTCTGTAACATATCTTCCATGAATTTTAGTGTATTCAGCCAACATTAAGAAATAAATCCCTACATAATCTGCTGAGAGGTATAATATAACAATTCTCAGGTTTTAATAAGAAAACAGGCAAAGAAAACCCCACAACCCAAGCTCAAACAGTCCAATACCTTCTCCAGCAATAGCTACTGAGCTAGTGTTAAGGACTGAGAAAACAATATAGATCTGTGGACTTCCAGGGCATATAATTCAGCTATAGACCTTTCTTGGTTTTGACATAATCCCATGGTGTTAACAGAGACAGTAAATACTTATTTTATTTTCCAGTGTCCAGCAACTTCTATGGGACACAGTGGCATGAAATACACCCACAGTACTGGACTAAGTTTCAAGTCTGGGAATGGCTGCAGCATCTCCTTGATACCAACCAACTGGATGCTAACTGCATACCTTTCCAGGAGTTTGATATCAACGGGGAACATCTGTGCAGTATGAGCCTGCAGGAATTCACCCAGGCAGCCGGGACAGCAGGGCAACTGCTTTACAGCAACCTTCAGCACCTAAAATGGAATGGTAAATAGATAGTAGGCAGAGATGCATGGATGGTGATCTGAATTCTGGGATCTTCAGAAGTTGCTTAAGTTCCCCAGGTCTCCCTACCTGAGAGATCTCATTTGCTGTGTTTGATATACTGCTTGTAACTCATCCACTGTACTGGTGAATTGCTTAATATAAGAGAAGGCAGAAGTCTGAAGGACCAGGGGAAACGGATGTTTCCCACTCCAGAATTAGCCCTCTGCATCAGCTGTATCACTTGCTGCTTGGAGCTAATACTTTTGATTCTTCTGTGCTCTTTGTCACACTGCCTATCTGCCATATGCTTTCTTGCAGGCCAGTGTGGAAGTGACATGTACCAACCTCATAATGTTATTGTGAAGACAGAGCAAACAGGTGAGTAACAGTTGGGTAACTTGTCTTTTGATGGTGAGAAAAATGGGAAACTCTCCACTACAAGAGAGACATATCAAAATGGTGTGAAATAAAGTGGAAGGTGTATCATGCAGAATAAAAGAAGTAACACAAGTATTAGTCAGTGTCTACTTTTTGAAGTATTGGGTAGTACCACCATATCTTAGTTTGCATGTGGCCACTTCTCCTGGGAGACCTCTGCAGTAGCAGCAGTCTATACTGATGTTCAGAGTTGGAATAGTTTGCGGTGCTCAGCAAGTGCAGCTTTGGAGGGGACTTCATTCTATTCTTCATTCAGCAGATTTCAGAACAACTGCTTTCACGGTATTCTCAGTTTAAAAAGAAAAGAAAATAAAAATATTTTGTTGTGAAGTGCTGTTACTGTTTGAAACATGAGGAAATTTCCAAACAAAACAACTTTGAGAGAAAAAAAAAGTTATTTTAATTTCTTCACGTTTCAGTGAGACTGAAACCTAGGCAGTATTTCGCTTTGACCAAATCTTCATTTTTCCTGTTACAGTCTTGTTTTCCCCCAGTGCTAAATCCCTTTCCTCCCAGAACTTTGTTTCACTGAGAAAAGGAACTTCAGCTTGGTTCAATACTCCTCTTCAGGCACAATTATTTTCCTGGTTCATTTTCCAGAGCACCTCTGTCCATTTTCAGACATTCTCTACCCCACTAGTCCCAGTCTCTTTATATATGGGTGTATTCATGAGCCACGTTTTAGTACCTGCTGTCAGAAAGAATACAGATTTGTAGTGTGCAATGTCTCTGACAAGTCCTGCCAGTGTTTATATTCATCTAATGCAGAGAAGCTGAGCCTTCCTGGGCAGGACAGTATTAATCTTCCCCTTGCAGTGGGCAAGCACTGCAATCTGCAATCCACTCCTTGCCTGTGCCCATGTAGTATGGGTGATATGCCTGCATCAGCCTTGGTGCTTTCCACATAGAAAACTAAAGTGATCCTTTAAGTCCTGGCTTACAAGATCTTGGTATTATATTAGTTCCTTCTCCCACTAGAGATGATACACAGTGCAGTGCACATCCCAGAAAGGTCAGAGACCAGGACTAAAGGACAGTTCTTCAAGCTGTGCTGATCAGGAGCGGCATGGTGGGGCTCTGGCAATGCCAATCACGGGCAGTGGGAGTGGGTTTAGTTCCTGCATGGGGAAGATTTGGGCTGTTGGTTAAGGGGCTGCTTGTGGGGCAGCAGGGATAGCGATGGGGGTTTAGAGGGGAAGCTGGTCTCATTCAAGTAGACTGTTGCAGTTGCAAAGACATGGGTACTGAAAACGGACAAATGGGACCACAAGCTGTCTGCCCATGTTCTGGCTAGGTTAGGCCTGCCTTCAGAGGCAACATTAGGCAGATCAGGTGTCAAAGCAAGCAAAGGGTGTGTGCTATTACAGGAACGCAAGCTCTGGGTGCCCAAACATGCAGCTATTACTTCGCATGCCTGCTAAATTCCTATGTCATAAGAGTTAACTCAGCCAAACATGATGATTTAGCTATAACTCATTTTTGTTTTTTCTTTTATTTCATTTGTATGGACATGAAAAAAATTAAGTAAAACCTAGATTTGAACCTTCTATCTCATCCTTTCTTACCTGGATTCAAATGAAGAAGAGATTTTTAAGTCTTCCAATCTCAAAAATGCACTGCAAAGAGAATAATTTCCCGAATAAAGTAGGGGTCAGTACTTCAGTTCTGCTTACATTGAACCATCTGACTAGAAGGTCACTAAAAAATATTCTTCTTTAATCATGAAGGTAGTTTTTAGGTTAAGGATGGGGACACGACTTGCCTGGAGTAAAACGGCCCCTCATCTGGTATTGGGCTTTGATGTTTCTCACTGTGTGCTCACACATGAAGCTCTGTTTCAGAGGGGACTTTTGAATTCTACCATTATAGAAATAAATACTCATGTTAAGCATCATCCTGTTTATTAGATATTTGAGAGCACTTTCATCTCTAGGGGACCAAAGCACTGTCATAGTCATCAGGGGCTGAACTGGGTAGAATTAGAGTTGATCTGGCATAAGACACCTCCTTCAAGGGCAGACATAAATGACATGGCAAGGGGGTTGGAACTAGATGACCTTAAGGTCCTTTCCAACCCAAACCATCCTATGATTCTATGATTAAAAGGAAGAACCTACTACATTATTTCAAAAAGTCAGTGCTTTGTGTAAGTAAATTTGCCTGAATATGCAAAACCCCATCCATAATTTGAGTGAAAGGAAATAATTTCTTGCACAACCCCTTCACTTCTTTCTTCCCTTCACAGCTTTGTTTTTGAACATTTGTTATTTTCTCAGCGCTCAATATTCACCTCTGTGCTAAAAAAATGTTCTTCTAGTGATTTTCCTTTTGGTCCTTTACCTTCAGATCCATCGTTAATGGTGTCCTGGAAAGAAGAGAATTATCTGTATGACAGTGGCTATGGTAGCACAGTAGGTAACTAACATCGCAATACCTCATGTATTTCTGAGATGGTTTTATTGTTGTCTGAGGCTATTATTTTAAATGTCTTCTCTTTAATTCCCAGAGCTACTGGACAGTAAAACATTCTGTCGTTCTCAGATTTCTATGACGACACCTAGTCACCAGCCTCCTGGTAAGGAACTTGTAATTATATTGTTAATTGTTTTGTCACTTGTCCCAGAGCTACCGACATGTAATAGTCTGTGTCGTCTTCTGTTGTAGGATTGAATCTGAGCCTCCAGTAATTTTAAATTAAGCAATGCGCCATCCCTGGCAGTGTTCAAGGCAAGGTTGGACGGGGCTTTGATCAGCCTGGTCTAGTGGAAGCTGTCCCTGCCTGTGGCAGGGGGTTGGAATTAGATGAGCTCTAAGGTCCCTTCCAACCCAAATCACTCTGTGATTCTATGAATACTGATTCTGATAGGTCTTTTAGCTATCATTTGTGCAATAGCTTGCTTTAAACAAATGCTTCTCTGTCAAAAAAAGGAAGATCAAGTATCCTGCAATCTCCACATGTCTTTTAAAGTGACTGGGTCAAAGGGGAAGGTGTTAGTGTCAGAGAGACGAGACGTTCCAGCTCCACCACGCTTTTCTGTGGTGTAGCTGAGTATGGGTAAATGAGTGCCCTGTTCCTCCCCAGAACTGCCTGTGTTTCCCTAGAGAGCAAGTGGTTCATGCTTAGTAGATTGCTAGGTTTGGGGCTGGGTTTGGGGAGCCATAGGGCTGGCAGCAAGCCGTCTGCCAAGCTGCACCAGCAGAAGGGGTTCCTGCTGGTGCCTAAATCAGTGGAGAGCAGCGCAGGCACTCCATGCCCCTTCACCCATGCACTGTGCTTCCACGAGGCAGAGATACAATCTGCCTGCCAAAGGGCAAGGGAAAGAGCAAACCTGTTTGCCATAGTGCCCAGCGGAAGGCAGGTCCTCCTTAGAAGGCTGACTGAGCAGATCTGAGAGAGAAAGCAGTGGGAATCATGGAAGGATGAGAAAGGCAAGCACACTGCGGTAGATACAGCCTTGCAAGTGCTACCTCTGTGTTGGGGGCAGACCTATGCCTCTGCAGCGCAGCCTCTGTGCCTGCCTGTTTGTTGCATCCCCTGGCCTCCCAGCAGCAGCCAGACTTGCCAAGTGATCTACAATTTAAACCAGCGCACTCAGCCATGAATTTAAAAATAGATAAAATAAGAAAAGAGAAAACCTGACCAGAAGAAGAAAACCACCAAACCTTAAAATACCTCACGCACTCTGTTTGCTTTCCCTGCCACCTCCACCCACTCTCACAAGACGGCTATGAGGATTTTGGAGCTGTCCGACAGGACTGGGGACCTGTCAAGATCTTAGCACTGTGTGTTTACCTGCTGACTGCTTAAGCCTAGAGCTAGGGTGGCACGCCAAGGGCACAGCCTCCTGTAAAAACTGAATTTGTATATCCCGTAAAAAAAATGGCTCATTCCTGAATCATATGCAAATACTGTGCAACCTTTTGTCAAAAGTTTTGCAAGACAGCTTTGTTGAAACTGCATCGTAACTCTTTTCATCTGTCAGGCCCCAGCCTCCTAACATGGCATGTTTGAAACCGGTCTCCACGTAGGAGCGGAGGAGAGCGGGAGGCTATTTACACAGCTGAAATCCAGAATAAATCACCAACTAGGCAGAAGGCAACTGAACTTCCAAGAATAAATCTCCATCTAAGTGGAGCGTAACAAACATTTGCAAGCGAATTGTGGGATTTTAAAATGAGACAGATTTATATAAGAGGGCAAATAAAGGACTGGTCCTGCTTGGGGGTTCCACAGATTTTGATAACATCAAGGGAATTATAATCTGAGGAAAGGCAATAAAATAAACCTCATTTTGCTTTCCCCCTCCAAGATGAGTGAGGTTCAGGCTATTCCCTGCTCTTTGAGAGGGGACAGGCAAAATGACTCAGAGTGCGTTTGCTGCTTGGGGGTCAAGGACAATAGTTATGTCAAGCTCAGAATAGAGGAGATTAGGTTTATCCTCACTGACCTGTTCAGTTTATGTTTCCAGTTATGTATGAATAAAGTGAGTGTGTGAATAGCTTTGCATCTACCTTTTCACATGCAGCCTTTGCAGTTGTTTGTGCAAATCCAACAAGTTTCTATGCAAATGAATGTTTCCTGTGAGTCATTTTCCCATGCAAATTCCCAGTTTCCATGAAAAGTATGATAATCACGCATTCATAGAAGCTGGGAAAACATGCGTGGGACCTTAAGCTTCGCTTCACGGAATTCAGGCACAAAGTATGCTGAAAAGCAAACACAGAACGGGCTCCCTCTCAGGACTATCCCACAGATTTTTCAAGACTTGGAGCGATCAGATGAAAGCTATGCATTAATGACAAGAGCAGAGCCAGGCTGTGGTAGTTTGAGGGCAGGAGGGTTGAACGTGCAGACTGTGAGGTAGGTTACAGTCATGAGCAGGCAGAACCTTTTTTTTCCCTTCATTTCTGTAGAAGTGCTTGTGCCAGAAACTCTACTCCTCTGTCTGGCTGCAGGTGATAAAGTTACTATTGATGAGAAATAGCTTGTTCCTATGGCTCCGAGCCACAAAACAAAATATGCATGTCCGGGTGCCAAAAACTCCCACCAGTGCAGCCCTGTTCCCCCATCCTGCCTCCACCCCCAAACAACAATGCTTTGCCAGTTCATTACGTTTTAGTCAGGTAGGTGTTCTGTGCATTGGTACCAGCGCATACATTTCACATTAGATCACCACTTCAGAAACAAATAAGCCCCCAAAGATACATGCTTCTGCAAAGACTTAGACATAATGGGACAATTCAGGATTCCTTTTATAGACGTGATCGTCTTATTTTTCTCTCTCACACACATAAAATAAGGTGAGGTATTTGTTAATCAAATTTAGGTTTCAAAAGCCAAATGTTTACCTCTGGATTCATTCTTTATTCATCAACGGTCTCTTTATGAAGTGTGCTGATTAACATATAGTACAGAAAACAAAACTCTCCCTCTTCCTTTTCACTTAGATTACCTTCTGAAAAGTGATTATCTTTAAAAGAGATATTTGTTCTTTTTTTTGTGGTTTTATTTCTTTCAACCTGCTAGTCAATGGAAAGCCTTTAATCAAACTTACAAATAGGTTTCGTTTTCCTTCTCTGCAGAGTCTTCAGATGTGAAAAAATCGCAAGATCATATACCGAAGTCCCACACCAAGAAGCACAGTAAGTCGACATCTGTGTTTATAATGGTTGATTGGCTGAAGGAAAAGAAACACACTGAAAGCAAATCCCTTTCAGGAGGGAAAAGGTGCATTTCAAAAGCAAAAGTGGCTAGATTGTTACTGTAATTGAATTGTCCAACGATCTGACTGTTTCTAGTACTGTTTGCTTATCATGATTTTTGCATCAGTATTGTAATGCTTTTCAAAGTTTTATCAGTAAGGGCTTATGAGTTAGCAACCAGAAACCAGTTGCCTCTGCCCTGTGTTGAACTGGGCTGGTGGACTGGAGTAAAAGAATGATGAAGGAGACCCAGGACTAAAACAGGAAGGTTTGTGTGAGCATGGCCATGCTCTTGTCTATGCCTGCCGGATGCAGCACGTCCCAGAGACCCTGCTTAGAATCTTCTTGCAGAACTTCTCATGCATGTCATAACAAGCAAGCACCTGCCTCTCAATCCTTCCGCTTTCTTCCCCTCTAATCTGACAGTCGTTCCACTCCCCTCATCTGCTAGTTTTGATTCAACCTGATTCTGAGGACATGTTACTGTAACTGTGATTTCTGGACATAGTTCTATTATGTACTTTGATGAGATTTTAATGCTGAAAATATCTTGTGCATGTCTTTTGCATCCTGCATCATTTATCTGTGTCAGAAAATGTTCATATTGGACCTTTGATGCGTTTTGTACTAAATGATTTCATCCTGTTTCAGTTTGGTCTCCAGATTCTCTGTCTCTTCCTGACTCCTCTTCTTACCCTGCTCTGTGACTTTGTCCAGCCAGAACTCCCAAACTTTTTCTCTGCAGACAGATATCTTGCTTCTTTTTTTTCAGTGTTTGTATGTCAGGGTTGCTAATGAAAGGATTAGGTAGGACTCGTCTGAAGACAGACCTGTGAAGATCTGAGGTCACCTTGGTTTGTGCAGCTTAGAGAAGAGAAGGCCAAGAGGTGACCTCCTTGTAGTCTACAACTTCCTCAGGGAGGGCAGTGGAAGGGCAGGTGCTGATCTCTCTGCTGACCAGTGGTAGGACACAAGGAGATAGAATGAAGCTGCATCAGGGGAAGTTCAGATTGGACATTAGGAAAAGTCTCTTCACTGAGAGGGTGGACAGTCACTGGAACAATCTTCCCAAGGAAGTAGTCAGAGCACCAAGCCTCTCAGAGTTCAAGAAGTGTTTGGACGAAGCTCTTAGTTGTATGGTTTAGTTTTAGGTAGTCCTGTGTGGAGTGGGAAGTTGGACTCTATAATCTTTATGAGTCCCTTCCA